>JAJEJO010005098.1:86771-119666 GCA_020662805.1 Glaucomys volans | reverse complement strand
TAAAAAAAAAAAAAAAAAAAAAGACCTTGTTATAATTGCTGGATATCCTGCTTTTGAGAGTATCTGGCCTTGTTACTGTTTCAACCATTACATTTTGAATGATTTTTTTACTTAACTTGGTAGTGAGGAAAGTCTTTACAAATTTTTAAACTCTTATAAATCTCAATAACTTAGCTTGTAGATACAAAATGGAAACAATTTATAAATACAAATATATATTTACTAAATTTTGGAAAAATTATATGATTTGTGTAAAATATATTCTTAGTTCTGATCCTATGACAAATGAAATTGCTGTGTAGATGAGAGGGTACATTGCTTTCCAGGTCTAAAGGAAAGAAGTCCAATTAAGAAAAGAAAATTATGGTAGGTATGGTCAGTTGGTAGGTGCCTGCCTCACAAGCACAAGACCCTGTGTTCAATTCCCAGCACCAAAAAAAAAGAAAATTAAGTTTCCCTTTAATTGCCCATAATAATTTTTAAATTTCTTTTTTGTTATTGTTATTATTAGTAGTAGTAGTATAGTCTGGGATCTTAAAACTTTATTAACATTTAAAAGTTTATATAAGATTTTAATAGGACACCAGATTTTATGTCAGGAGACCTTTGGGTTTAGTTGTAAACAATAAGCAATCAATTTCACTTTCTTGGTCTTAGTTTTCTCATTCACAAATTATAATGGAGTTTTATGTTAAATGATCCATATCTCCCAATTCTAAAATTCTGTGAATTTCAAGGTGGTTTTGTTGATGTTGTTGGGGTGTTTTGTTTCAGCTTTGGTAGTACTGGGAGTTGAACACAGGGCTTTGTGCATGGTAGGTGAACACTCTGCCACTGAGCTACACTCCCAGCCCTTTATAATTTTATTTTATTTTGAAACAAGCTGTCACTAACTTGCCCAGGCTGGCCTCAAACATGCTCATCTTTCTGCCTCAACCTCTCCAATGGCTGGGATTAGAGGAGTACACCACCATGCCTAGCTTGAGGGAGCTTTAAAATAACATTAATGGGCTGGGAATTCAGCTCAGTAGTAGAGTGCTTGCCTGCCATGAGTAAGGGCTTGAGGTTGACCCCCAGCACTACCATAAGTAAGCAAGCAAGTAAATAAATAAACAAACAAACATCAGTATTACAGGAATTTTATAATATAAATTAATTTCCTTATCAATTTATAAGGAGCAAATAGATTCGAAACCAAGAACTAAATCTTTCAATGCATTTAAAACAAGAATCCAGAAAAGGCTAATATTTTCTCCTCTTTATATTACCTTTCTCAGTAAGAATCAAAGACATAATTGGAAAATATTCAGTTAACAAATGAGGACTTCTTTCATCAGTGGCAGTTCACTGAGAACTTTTGGATCACCAGGTCATCATAATTCAGGCAAATACAAGTTCTAATTACCCTACCTTGTACGTAGCATGTACTATATAAATTATTTTTTAGTGCCAGGAGGGTGACAAATGCCTATAATCCCAGTAGCTGGGGAGGTTGAGGCAGGAGGATCATAAGTTCAAAGCCATCCTCAGCAACTGAGTACAACCCTAAGCAACTTAGTGAGACTCTGTTTCAAAATTAAAAATTTAAAAAAGGGTTGGAGATGTGGTTCTGCTTAAGGGTCCCTGGGTTCAATTCCCAGTACCAAAAATAAAATAAAATAAAATAAAAAATTTAGTGAATGGACTAAATGGACTAGCTAGTTTAAGTTCTTTTCTAAAAAGTCATATTTATTTCCAATAATCAATAAATAGGGCCATGTGACATATTTGCTGCTTTTTCCAGATGCTCAAACATAAAAATAGAGAAATAATGATTAGGGAAATCAGAAAAATGGGGCCTCCTGAGCCTTATATTTTCCCTTTTCCTCATTAGACAAAATATAAAATATTAATCATACATTTTGCCAATGGGAAATGAAGGCACAGAGATGTTAAATAGTTACCTATTTAACCAGGTCAATATGGTTTAGTAAGGGATACAGCCAGGGAAGCCAAGTCTGGCTTAGAGTCTAAATTTGTGATCACTCTCAGTAGCTCAAGCTTTTAGCCACAGATTAAGTAAGAATCATCAATTGAAAGAAAACATGCTGTTCCTATGGCCCCTTAGTATTTGAGATTGGGTTTGAAAAATAAAATTATTTGCCTTTTCTGTACATGTCAGCTTTTAGTCTCTATGACCAAAATATCTGACAAGAACAACTTATAAGAGGAGAAATTTTTTTGGATCACAGTTTTAGAGTTTCAATCCCTGCTTAACCTGCTGCATTTCTCTGAGCCCATATTTCACAAAGAACTTTGTGTGTGTGTGTGTCTGCGTGTGCTGGAAATTGAACTCAGGGCCTTGTTTGTATTAAGGGTGTGCTCTTCCACTGAGCTTCACTTCCAGCTCCAAACTTTACCTTTTTCTGGAAGTGGAGGGTACTGGGGATTTTGCAGAGGCTGGTTTTGAACTTGCGATACTCCTGCCTCAGCCTCTCGAGCCGCTGGGATTACAGGCGTGTGCCACTCCACCTGGCCCAAACTTTATCTTTCATTAGTGTCTTATGGTTTACCAGCTGGTAAGTTGGGGAATGGCAGCGAATATTGTGTGAAAGCAGGAAGACAAAACAGCAGGATATGTGGACTTGATGTGACTAAAGAAGAGGGAATAATTTTTGGATTATAGCTTACCAGTGGGAGAAAATGAGGTTAAAAAATACAGACAGAAGCCGGGTGCGGTGGCGCGCGCCTGTAATCCAAGCGACTTGGGAGGCTGAGTCAGGAGAATCGCAAGTTCAAAGCCAGCCTCAGCAACTTAGCGAGGCCCTAAGCAACTCAGTGAGACCCTGTCTCTAAAAATAAAATACAAAATAGGACTGGGGATTTGACTCAGTGGCCGAGTGTCCTTGAGTTCAATCCCTGGTTCAAAAAAAAAAAAGATACAATGGTGGAACAGGCACAGGGAAGAACATTTCTATTCCAGAAGGTGGGGGATGAGGGGTGGGGAGAAGAAAGGAAACAACCCAAAACCAAAACAGCATGGCAGACGTTAAATTCCATAGCTGCCTGTCTAGCATTCAGGGCACACCATAGTGGGATGTGGACTCCCAAGGCTTGGACAGCTACACCTCTACAGCTTTGTTAGTTTGCAGGCCACAGGGATTACTCCCTCAAGCTGACTGCATGCTGCATTTAGCTTTCCTCAGCAGGCATTCCACATTCCTGGTACCACTTTGGCTTCACTCACTGCTCTATGCACAGCCCTAATGGGCTGTTTGCAGGAACTCAAACCCTACTGCTTATTTCCTGGCCTCCCAGGCTTTTCTTTTAAATCTCAGTGGGAGTTTCCATAGCCCCCATAACCCTTGCATTTTGTATGATTGCAAAACCAGCAACATCACATCAAGTTTGCCACCAGTGTGAGCTTTACCTGGGCCTACCTAAACTATGGCTGCTGCAGCCTCTGAGGGTCTTGCCAAGTTTAGGTGGTTCTGAATGAGCAAGGGGTTCTTCGGGTTTTCTTCTCAAAAGGACTGTGTCCTGGAAAATCTTTTTGAGCTGCCCTTAAGGCATCCTTTCTATTGTCCTAGTTTAAAGCACTTGGCTTCTTTTTTTTTTTTTTTGGAACCAGGGATTGAGCTCACCCTATTTTATATTTTATTTAGAAACAGGATCTCAGTGAGTTGCTTAGGGCCTCGCTAAGTTGCTGAGGCTGGCTTTGAACTCACGATCCTCCTGACTCAGCCTCCCAAGTCGCTTGCATTACAGGCGTGCGCCAACACGCCCGGCTTTGGCTTCTTTTTAATGGCACTAATCTCTTGCAGTCATACACTCCTTGGGTGCGCCTTTGTGCCCCTTTCTGGGTCAAAACACAAATTTCTCCTAATCTATTTGCTCCTTTTTGCACCCAATTTTTTTTCATTAGAGTATTGTAATAGTTGGGTTCATTTTGACAAAATCATACATGCATAGAATTTTATTTACTCCACTGCAGTCCCTGTTCCCCACCCATTTCCCCTATTCTTCCTCTACTCTGCTCCCAATTCTCGCTGTAACTGTGGCTAAAAGCAGCCAATAATACCCATGCCACTGCCTGAATACCATGCTGCCTTGAAATTTCTTCCATCAGATAAATTTCTGGCACCTTTAAGCGCAGCCGTCCAATCTCAGGACATGGACAAAATGTAGGCAATTTTTTTGCCATGGTGTAACAACCACTAGTTCAATTTCCAATAGAATCATTTCCATTTGAAACCATCAGCATTGCCCTTATTGTCCACATTCTTATCAGCATTTTGATCTTCCAAGCGCCCAACAGAATTTAAGCTCTGCTGCTGACAATTCTAGGTGTTTCTTAGCTTGCTTCTCTCAACTTTTCCCAACTCCTCCTGCCAAACAATTCCAAAGGCTTTTCCACATCATCAGGTATAGTCATGGAATGACCCAACCTCTCAGTACCAACTGTTTGTCAGCCTTCTATTACTACCACAAATACCTGACATAATCAACTGAATGAAAAGTTTACTTTGGGCCATGGTCTCAGAGGTTTCAATTCATGATCAATTGGCTCCACTACCTTGTGTGAGTCAGCATATCATGGCAGAAGCATGTGGCTGAGGAAAACCAATCACCTCATGGTCAGGAAGCAAAAGAGAGGAAGAGTTAAAGTGATTGGAGCTCCACTATTCCCTTCAAATTTACCCCCAACTCAGTGACCTAAAGACCTCTCAATAGGCCCTACCTCTGAAAGTCTCAAAGATCTTCCAATAGCAGCAAGGGCTAGGGACCACACTTTTAACACATGGGCCTTTAGGGGACATTCCGGAGCCAAACAATACCAGCATTTAAAGCAATACTGCCTAATGTGAATAAATAATACAACAATGCAAAATTTTATATCTAAACCATTTTCAAAACTGAAAGCATAACAAGAAAAATTATGTAATAATACTTTACTGGGTTGACTTGTGTTCCCTCAAAAAGATTAAGTCCAAATACTAACTCCCAGTACCTGTCAGTATAACTTTATTTGGGAACATGATCTCTGCAAATGTAATTAATGATCCCTAAATGAAATCGACGAGATTTAAAGTGGGCATCAAAATCAATGGCTACAGTCCTCCTAAGAAGAAAGGACAGGGAAATCTGATAGAAAGTCATACAAAGACAGATGCAGAGCAATATGTTGGGAGCAACATATGATTGGAGCAATATGTTTAGTCAAGGAACAGCAAGCACTGTTGGTTCTAAGCAGAATCTCCAGAAACTGCAACCATTTCAATTTTAGACCTCTTCTATAGAAGACTGTCAGATAAACTGCTATTGTATGCTGTCTGTGGTAACCTGTTGAAACAGCTAAAGGAAACTGATACAAATACCTTAATTAGTAGAGCCTTTTTAGCTCCCAGAGAAATTTAAAATTTCAGAAATAATGAGGTTCTTAAGAAATTCAAGCCGGGCGCGGTGGCGCAGGCCTGTAATCCCAGCAACTCGGGAGGCTGAGGCAGGAGGATTGCGAGTTCAAACCGAGTGTCCCTGAGTTCAATCCCTGGTTCCCAAAAAAAAAAAAAAAAAAAAAAAAAAAGAAAGAAATTCAAGTATTTAACTGAAATCATATTTTGCTTACAATGAATATTTTGGTAATAAGCAGTAGCTTATTTTACTCAGTTCAGTATAACCTCTCAATATAAAACACCTAGTATTAAAAGTATACAATTTTAAAAGCTGTACAAAGTTTTACATATATAGACTATAATTTTTAAAATGCTAAACATGAAGTTCTATTTTATGATGGTATTTCCACTTCAAGATATACATATACTTTTTGTACCAGGGATTGAAACCAGGGGTGCTTAACCACTAAGCCACATCCCCACTAAATTGATAAGGCTGGCTTTGAACAGGTGATCCTCCAGCCTCAGCATCTGAGCTGCTGGGATTACAGGCATGTGACACTTTGTGTGGACCTACAACATAAACCTTAAAGTACATAACAGTAAAGGATCACATTCTGGATATAATTTGGTATTAGATATGGCTTGATATTTTGTTTATTCTGTATAAAGAGTTTTCATCCAGTGCTTCCCTGTGCCCCTATACTGTTTCTAAGTTATACACTTACGTTTTTTAAAGTCAGTACACTAAAGGAATACAAAAATAACTTCAATGAGCCTACACAATAAAGCTTGCATATTCCAAATATAATAAATGACTAGATGATGTTTTGCTAATTTTGTTCATGAAAACATCTTCAATCAATAGATAAACTGATTATCTGTTGATATGCATGAAAGACAATGCGTGTTTTCTTTACAAAGCATCCCCAAACAAATGTAAATTATATATCAAGGCACTTGAGTCTAATTAAATACAATTTCAGTACTTAAATTTTTAAAACAAATTATTTCAAGAAGAATTTCCAAGCAAAAAAGTTTGACCCAATTGCTACAAATTAGACCTTGCATATAAAGCCAAAGGTCAATACACATGACTTAATTTTATACATTTTCCTGACTATTTAGCCACAGTTCTGAAAATAAACCAAATTTATTTGATAAACATCACCTAAGTTTTAGTAAAATAACTTATCTTAGAAACTATTATCCTCTTAAAGTTGACAAGGTAATAATTAATTGGCAAGTGGTCAATTAATTGCAGATAATTTTTGCAAGGTACTAAATAATCAAATTACTAGTATTATTACAATTTCATTCCATTACTATAAAGTACTGCAAATATTGCACTACTAAAATACCACTTCTTCTCTATGGGCTTATGACTGAAATATGCAAATGTAATAAAACCAAGTCATGTCACTTGCTGTCCTTTAAAAATGGCATTTTTTTTTTAATTGGTGGTAGTGAGGATTGGACAGAGGGTCTTGCACTTACTAAGCAGGTTGATGAGCTATATCCCCAGAGCTTTTTCAAAAAAAAAAAAAAAAAAAAAATTGAGACAAGATCTTGCTAAGTTGCCCAGGCTGGCCTTGAATTTGCAATCCTTCTGTCTCAGCCACCCCAGGAGCTGGGATTACAGGTTTATACCACCACACTCGGCAGTACTATTACCTAGGTTCATGCTAGGCAAAACACTATTTCTTCTTTCTTATACCACACAGAATACATGAAACAATTCTAGCAATAGTCTTATTCCAGCTACCACTTAATAAAAAACCATGGTGCTACAGCTCCCAGGGAATTTTTGTTATCTTAAAGAAACGTGAAGAACTATAGGATGCTACGAAAGTCAATTTACTCTACATTACATTATAGTCATATCTCAGTTACCCAGCTGCCAATTTTCTAAAAACCTCAAGTCCTTCTATTTCATGAAGTAGGAAGCATGAAAAACAAAATGAAAAAGCAATCTTGAGTAGTTAATATATTAAAAAGCCATTTTTCTTTGAAATAAACTCCCAAAATCTAAAAAAAAAAAATCATAATTATAGGTAAACTGAGGTTTAAACTTTTATTTACATGATTATCTATTTGTCCCAGAAAACTTTGCTTAAATCCTTTCTAGTCTGTAGCAGATTACTAATGTTTAGAAACTAGGGGGGAAAGAAAACCACTCAGTACACTGTAAATAAATATAAACAAACATGAAGACTCCCACAGTATGTGAAAAACAAATACAAAAATACCATCTAGTCTAGGTCATGAAGAAACTAAGGAAGATGATCTACCCACATCCAGTTTCCTGTGAATACTATCATATTACAGTAATACACAATACTAAATGCTCATAATCTCTAAATAGGAAAGGTTATCATGTAAAAAATGTTTATTAAAGCATGAAATATTTAATACATTCTAGAAAACCCTTCAATAAGAAGGCATTTTAATGTTTGTCCTTAAATTGGTTTAGTTGTTTAAATAACTGATTTATAAGGAGGTATCAAAAATGGGTCTCCATTTTTGGAGCAAGAAATTTATATCTATAATTAAAGTAACAATATTGGAGATATAGGCCAGGCACAATGGCACATGCCTGTAATCCTAATAGCTCAAGAGGCTGAGGTGGGAGAACCTCAAGTTCAAAACCAGCCTCAGCAAAAGCGAGGTGCTAAACAACTCAGTGAGACTGTCTCTAAATACAATATAAAATAGGGCTGGGGATGTGGCTCAGTAGTTGGGTGGATATAAGGTTCTGTGAAATTACAACTAATGTAATTTCACAAAGAACCTGTCATAGAATATACTCTTGGATTCTGGAAAACTTGGTAAAAATGAAAACAAATAAAAAAGGAGCCGCTTTAAGTCTTAGATGAGTTAATAGGCTTTGCCTCCCCCAGTTCTCAAAAAAGCCTCATCTCCTCAAACTTCCATGTCTTCTGAAACAAAAGATGTATTTGCAAGGCTACTTAAGCAGAATTATCTTCAAAGATTCTAATTCTCACAAAATTCCCTATCTGCTTCTACTGTCTCAAATTCTGTATAGGAAAAATTACCTTACATCCACTAATAATATTAAAGACAAATATGTCAAAGTCTATTAGTGGTAAAAACACTGATGGGGCTGGAGTTGTGGCTCAGTGGTAGAGGACACTTGACTAGCATATTTGAGGCACTGGGTTCAATTCTCAGCACCACGTAAAAATAAATATCGATTGTCCACCTACAACTAAAAATATTTTTAAAAACCCACATTGATTACAATCCACCATTAATCCTAGATGCTGTTAATTTATTCAACTTAAATTGCATTAATTTTAATGTAATCAACTTTTTAACATTTTTTAGATGTTGATAGACCTTTATTTTATTCATTTATTTATATGTGGTGCTGAGAATCAAACCCAGTGCTTCACATGTGCTAGACAAGTGCTCTACCACTAAGCCACAACCCCAGCCCTAATGTAATCAATTTACTTATAAAGTGCAATGTACCAAACTGCAAATTTACACATACAAAATATCAGTGGGTTGTCTTCTAAAAATCATTTTTAAAAAAGCTTTTTCCATGAAAAGTAAAACTTTTGAAAATGTCAATTTCTTTTTAAAAAAATTTTTTTAAAGGCTTTAAACTGGGGAATTAAACCCAGGGGCACTTTACAACTGAGCTGTATCTCTAACCTTTTCTATTTTGAAATAATGTTGCTAAATTGTCCAGGTGGGTCTCAAACTTTCAATCTTTCTCCCACAACCTCCTGTATGACTGGGTTTGCAGGTGTACCCAGCTAAAAACTGTATCTTTGGGGCTGGGGTTATACCTCACTGGTAGAACACTTGCCTGGCATGTGTGAGGCACTGCATTCAGTCCTCAGCACCATATAAATAAACAAAATAAAGGTATTGTGTTCATCTACAACTTAAAAAAAAAAATTTAAGTGTATTTTTAAAGCCAGGTGTGTGGTAGTCATCTGTAATTCCTGCTGCTCAGGAGACCAGGAGGATCGCCAGTTCATGGGCAAGCCTGGGCAACTCAGTGAGACCCTGTTTCAAATTTTTTAAAAGTGTGAGGCTGAGGATATATAGCTCAGTGGTAGATACCTGCCTAGCATGAATGAGGCCCTGGGTCTGATATCCAGCACCACCAAAAAAATATAAAATAAAGGGGTGGGGGGGAGGGCTATCTTTTTTCAAATTTAAATTGGTACTGAGGATTAAACTCAGGGGTAAAAAACCTTTATCACTGAGCTACATCCCCAGGCCTTTTTGCTTTTTGAGACAGGGTCTCATTAAGTAGCTTAGGGCTTTGCTAAATTGCTGAGACTGGCCTTGAACTTGTGATGCTTGTGCCTCAGACTCCCAAATCGCTGGGACTATAGGTGCATGCCACCACTCCAGGTCAATGGGCTAAGGCTTAACCTCTGCTTGCTATTTAAAAAAAAAAAAAAAAAGTCCTAAGTATATACATGTAAGGTCCTGAAGGTCCTGAATCCCTCATACACAACCTTCCCCCTTTTATTTTATTTTTTTTTGAACTTTTAACAAGCTTCAAGATATCCACTCAGAAGTTTTCAACATTTTTTCTTTTTAGTACATAATGGTTGAATACCCTTGGTAAAAACAACAAAATGTAAACTAGTTCTAATTGTCTAGCCCAGGACATACAGAGAAGTGCTGAATATCAAACAAACAACATCCAGAAGGGAACCAGTGGCAGCTATCAGGCACATGCAGACTCTTAAAAATGTTTCAAGATCAAACAATTGCTCCTCCAAAACATAACTATCCCTTTGCTATAGTTTCATAATTTGCACAGGGTGCATAACCTTAATGTCAAAGCTGCTCATGTAATATAATAACTAAGGAAACATAGAAACAGTAATTAAATAAGATACAAAGTTTTGTGAGATAGGGCTGAACTTCAGAGGGACACAAACCATTATCTAAGGTTTGTTGCCCCCTCGACATAAACCAATTTTTTTCCCATTTGAGGCTAATATATCACACCCCCCCACACATTGGAAATGAATGTCATAGGGTGGAGAAAAAAAGCAGTTCAACATCTTTTAGTAAATACAAGGAACAAAAGGTAGACTAGTGATTTTGAACACCATGTATTTTTTGTTTTTTTGTTTTATCCAAAAGTACATTTTATATCATTTGTGAAAGTTTTATTGGTTTGTTTAAATCCAGTGAAAAATCTCTTGAAGGACAAACCACATTCCTTGAAGACGCTGGACAAACATGGTGTCACTAAGTATCCAGTTTCTCTACTCACCTCTAATGAGAAAATGCAAGGGAAGCTCACATACAGAGATTTTGTTGGGTAGAAATGAGGGGAAGAGAAAAAAAAGTGTGCTGGTTAGTTTGTAATCTTATTCCACTTTTAAGTATAAAGATAGCACATTTTGATCAAGTTATTACTCCAAGACATTTTGATATTATAACTTAAAAATTAGAAATATGGTGCACACCTGTTATACCAGTGGCTGGGAGGCTAAGGCAGGAGGAATGCTGGTTCAAAGCCAGCCTCAACAACTTAGTGAAGCTCTACACAAACTAGTGAGACCCTGTCTCCAATTAAAAAATAAAAAAGCCCTTGGGGAGCCGGGCATGGTGGCGCACGCCTATAATCCCAGCGACTCAGGAGGCTGAGGCAGGAGGATCGCGAGTTCAAAGCCAGCCTCAGCAACTTAGCGAGGCCCTAAGCAACTCAGTGAGACCCTGTCTCTAAATAAAATACAAAATAGGGCTGGGGATGTGGCTCAGTGATCAAGTGCCCCTGAGTTCAATCCCAGGTTCCAAAAAAATAAATAAGCATTTGGGATGTGGCTCAGTCATTAGCACCCTGAGTTCAATTCCTACTACCAAAACAAAAAGAACGATTTAGTCAGATGCAGTAGCACGTGCCAGTAATCCCAGCCACTCAGGAGGCTGAGCCAGGAGGAACACAAGTTCAAAGCCAGGCTCAGCAACTTAGCAAGACCCTAAGTAACTTAGCAAGACCCTGTGTCAAAAAATAAGGGCTGGGGAATGAGGCTTGTTAAGTGCCCCTGGATTCAAACCCTGGTACCAACCAAAAAACAAAAGAAGTAAAAAAAAAAAAACTATATTTGCTCCCATCTTCTTATTGTTAGAGTCAATCAGTTTGCTTAACACAGCATCTCCCATCTCCAAATTTATAGACAGACATTTGATTTCCTAACTGCTACCAATTAGAAAACCACCTATAATCAGATTCAAGTTTTTACTTTACATTTAACTGTCAAATTTTAATTCTCTGGAGGAAAAAAACATAACTAATTACCATAGAAGAAACTAAAGAGGACTTTGGGAGTGTTGTACTCAAATACAATTAAGGGAAATTTCCCCACGCAACAGGACTTTTTTAAAAACCAGTACCCAATATTGCCTGGGCCTCATCTTTTGTCATTATATCATAATTTAAACAACTCTAGCACTACATGAAAAACCAGTTTGCTAGAACTAAGTCAGTTCCAACTAAAATTTAATTATACTAGTAGAAACCTGATAAATTGGTCCAAAACAGAATTCTATCCCCAATGTTGAAAAATAGAAATTTTCCAAATATACACAATGGAAAAAAAATATAAATACTTACACATTAACTTGCAAAAAAAAAAAATCAGGGTAGGACATCCTCAACTCTTACCCATCAGTGAATAGTTGATTTCACTAAACATTTACTAACAAAACGATTCTAGCAGTATCTAACTTTATTATCCCCATATTATAATTTACAGAATAATTCTGATTACTCATATTGTGCTCTAGTCTGGTCACTGAAATCTAAGAATCCATGTTTAGGGGCTGGGGCTGTGGCTCAGTGGTAGAGGGCTTGCCTAGCACGTGTGAGGCACTGGGTTCGATTCTCAGCACCACATAAAAATAAATAAACAAATAAAGGTTAAAAAAAAAAAAAAAAGAATGCTTAAAAAAAAAAAAAAGAATCCATGTTTATCACTTACTACCACAGTGCTTACTAAAATGTATTTGTTTTGAATTAAAATGGGATTTAAATGAATAAAGTGTATTATTTTTACATCTTTCTGTAGTCTTAAGGGCAAAGCTTTTTAGATAAAATAGGACATTTTTTTATATGAACCCTGACACCTTCTATGTAAGCAAAAAGAAAAGAAATAGTTGGGAAGACTGAACTTTTTTTGAAGTTTGAGGACAAGGTAGAAAGAGACATATTGTCTTTCAAATATAAGCATGGAAGCTGGTTAAGTATCTTGTTTTTTAAAAAGAAAATTTAAGATAAACATGCAGTAATTACTAATATCACATGGGGGACAAGAAGAAAACAAAAACAAAGTTTCATAGAGATTAATTCAAGTAAATGTATCTGCAGTGGAATAAGAAAATCCTTACCTCCCTAGCTAAATAAAAGTAGTCAACTTTGCACTAGTGTGTATTTTCAAGCAAATACAGAAGCAAAACTCATTAGCTCTTTAAAAAATACACACATTTAATGTTGGTCTGTTTTAATTCTAAGTAAAGCAATTCCAAAAATACAAACTGAACATCAGAGCCATGTGAACCACCATGATAAAATAAAACAGACATTCACAATAATTACGTCTAAAGACAGTTCAGCTTGATAAATCGTCTTCCAAGTATGTTAAAGAAAGAATTACTAAAAATACTGCTGGTGTTCAGTTAGAATTCAAGGACTTTGGGGAAAATGAAGTAATATGATACAGGTGGAGTGAAGAAGGTTACACGGGATTTACATTTTCCATTACCCCTAGACATAAACAAACATTCAAAAATCAACACAAACTCTGTGTGTTATTCAAAATATTGCAGCTGCAGGAAAGGCAACTTTAAATTAATAGCTAGGGGGAAATCAAGTTTTGGTGGAGGTAAACAGAAGTGACAGTTTTTAATTTGCACTTTTGTAAAGCTCATTTATACCTGGTCAACCAGGAACCAAATGCAGGACAACGAAGTTCTCTGCTTCTTTTGGCTATAATGTGATGAGAAAAAGTCATCTTTTGAAGATGTTTAAAGAAATAAAGCAACTTTCTTTACAAACAGTCAAATAATCAATCAATGGAATAAATAAGTACTAACCCACATTTTTACCACTCTGTCATCACTACGCTTTATATATTTTTCATTTTGGTGGCAAATTCCCCAATTATTAGTCTAAAATTCACCAACCATTTTTAAAAGTAAAATGAATAGCCACCAAAATAAGAATATTCTTCTGTTTACTCTTTGGCTAAGAAAGAAAACAAAACAAAACAAAAAGAAACAGAAGACAACGCTAACACTGGTGATAAAAGAAACTGTTTTCTTTTTTTAACATGTAAAATAAAGTTATCAATTTAAATCTTGGTACATTTTATAAAAACAAGAGGTAATGTTGTAAAAAAAAACAGCAGTAGCCTTAACTGGCAACTTACTGTTTGTTAACCCTGTGCAATAAAATACTTTGTTCATACTACACTTATTCAAACATGACTAACAGTTACTACAGACATTTCAGGAATCTTCACGGGACTCCTACAGACTTACTGTTAAAAACTGAGAGACATTTACAATCATAATGTGCCATGAAAACTTGAAAACATTACTTATAAAAGGAGATGTTGATATTATTTGAATTTGTTTTAGGTATTGAACAGCTGAGTTACAAGGACTGAAAGTGAAAAGCATTCTAAAAGCCCATGAACACTGTTGTTCACACCGTTCTTCAGTACACACTAAACCTGTTTGACACATTTCTCTTCATACATAGCAAGCAACAGCACCCAATAAAAGCCTGAGAAGAAATGCTGCTGTGTAAATACTGCAACTATTCCTGAAATAAAGAATTATGGGATATATACTCCAAAGCTGCCCATTCCCATAATTTGTATTGCATAGGTCACATATTCACACACATATATATACACCCACGTGTATATATATGTACATGCAAAGAATATATTAAGACGACAATGAAGTCTAGTCACAGAGCAATTTACAGGCTCAATATATTTTTTACACTTTGCTTGAAAGAAAATTTCAATATTTTACAGTCTTTCAGTAGGCATTATATACACTGCACTTTATGAAATCTAAAAGGTATTGAAATAAATTTCTTCCAACATTTTGGTAACAAAACAGACAATGTTTCTCCAAAGACTTGTGCTATCTACATGATCTGTTTGCTCTGATAACCACTAATCACAAAAACTGACTCAATGGAATAATTAGAAAAATTATCTAACACCATGCATGGGTTTGAATCAATTTTAATATCCTATCCTAGAAACATTCTACAAATCTTAAGATTTAAAAAATTAAGTCTCTGTTTTGATTTGTAAAAGATATCTTTTTATGACAATATCCATAACATTGACAAGTACATGTTAAGGCTAGTATCATCTTCTTTTGTGATTTTGTTGTTGTTGTTCTTATTATTTTAAGAAAGAGGAAAAGCCAGACTTCTTTAGGGCTTTGAATTGTACCTACATAAAACGAGAGTGCAGTGAACATAATGTTCAGTCCTACAGTCAGGATGCAGTCGCTCCTTCCCATTCCACAAGATACTGCACCTTCCCATCGAGTGTCACCCGACGAGCCAAAACTCGGTATTTTTCGCCACATGCTATTCTACCTGCAGCACCAAAATAACTAGTAATGGAGTTTTTCAGATGATTAAGTTGTAACTCCTGATCTGCTAAGTTATTCAGAATCTCTGTGTTGAGTTCCTCAAATTGATAATCTTCTTTGCCTTCATCATCTTTTACAATTTCTGAGTTCTGAGTCTGGAGTGCTCTTCTCGGAAGACGACCTCTTCTTCTCCGCAAATGTGGTATTGCAGCAGGCCAAGATCTTCCTGTGCGAGTTCTTTTTCTGGAGTCAGATAATCTACGGAACAGAAAAGGCCAAAATTGTCCAAGTTTTTAAAGCATCCTCTGCCTACAGATGTCCTCTGGTTTTGGGGATCCCTCTACTGTAAGCATACACCCCTAACACAAAAATCAGCCAAACTAAAGCAATAAATGCCATATAAATGACTATCATTTGCTTTCCTTAAAGTCCATCACCTTTGTATAGTGTTTCTTCACTAACTAGGTACTATTAAGCTTAAAAAAAAACAAAAAGGCAAATTTTTAAGCTAGGAGTTCAATGAGGCAAATTCTTACCAAAAGGCCTTAAAAGTCATATGTTCTCAATAATCTCATCATCCAAAAAAGGGCAAATACATAAGTCATTCATTCATTCACTGTAACAAATACTGAAAAATCTTCAACTACTTAAGACCCTGTTCCATGTGCTTAAATAATAAAATCAGAATAAACATTTTAGTGAATTAAGTGAAGGAGTTAAACTAAATTATCTTTGAGATCCTCTTCAAAGAAAGCAAGAAACTGTTTTTATGATTTTAAAACAAAAGAAAATAGCAAGACAGTAAATACAAAGACTTTACAATCATATTTCTTAACAACCCGGCTCTGCTATACACTCTAAACATGTAACACTGGACTTATTATTTGATACCCTCAACTGTTTCCTGAAATATAAAATGGAAATAAGAGGACCTGTAAGTCAAAAATTAAATAAAACAAGAATTAAATTAAATCAAATCAAGAATTAAATAAAACAATGTACATAAAAAGCTTAGGGCAAAAAACACCTCACATCATCACATTTTAACTCTTAAACTTAGAATTTTACATTATTTAAAAGAAGTTTTTTAATTGTGAACAAAACTTTAAAAATGTGTAAAACTTGAAAACGAGTGATTCTGACCCCAAGTAGACAAAACTTTTCATACCTGACAAGATGTTTTAGAAAAATGTGTCCTTCTAAAGAGTTGGGTTAAATAAAATTTTTAAAAGGGGGACTGCTATTTTTTTTAATTCCAAATTTAAAATCCTTTAGCTAACAAAGACTTATTAGTATCTGACAAATCAGATGCCTGATTCAGACTTATTTTTTCAAAAATCAGCAAGACACTTTTTTAACAGCAACATTAAAAAGCCTAAGTAAAGGGGTCATCTCTAAATCCTCTAACCTAAATACCCCTCCTTGAGGCTGGGGCTGGGGCTGTAGCTCAGTGGTAGAGGGCTTGCCTATCTATGTGTGAGGCACTGGGTTCAATCCTTAGCACCACATAAAAATAAGTAAATAAAGGTATTCTGTCCATCTACAACTGCAAAAAAAAATTTTTTTTTAATAAATAAATACCCCTTCTCTGTCCATACAACAAATTTCCTAACAACTCTGAAAAATTTAATGTTTGTTCTGTGAAAAGCAAAAATATTCAGATGAATATAAACTTGGGGAATCCATATATGAACTGCTTCTGAAAAAGCTGAAAGACATTATCAACTCAATAGCTAAAAACTATTCAATCATTATTTTATAAAAAAAAAATACAAAAGAAAATTAGTAAAGAATAAAAGCATAAAATGGCTACCCATAATGCCTGGAAATGCTAGACGAGGTAGTTTCTTTTGCACTGGAAGCACCCGTGAAATCCACATCTGAGGTATTAGAAGAATGTGCAGGTCCCTCAGTTCTCCTGAGACAAAAGAATTTAAATGGTAATAACGACTATATTACATAACAATAGAAATACTAATCCCCGCCCCCAACTTTTTTTCCCTAGAAAAGAAGAAAATAACTTTTTATTTACCCTATAGAACAAGGTAAATCCAAGGTAGGACTCTCTGAAACTGATTCCTTATCCTGGAAAAGAAAAAAATATATATTTAAAGCACAGTAAGCAGAAACATTTAGCTTCTTACTAGTAATTTCTTTCCTTCTTCCTCTCTGAGAACATATATCTAAATAACCTCTTACCAATGGTGGCTCAGCAGTTTTCTGAATCATCTTTCTTGTGTATGGGCCAGGAGGACGACCTACAGATTTTTTCTTTCCTTTTTTCTCTATTCCATTGCTTACTTCTCTGAAACAGAAAACCATTATGTATTTAATCTCCGCATAAAGAAAACAAAAAGAAAATGGTTTTACATATGTGTTTAAATATATACACATTCTACTTTTAATGCTAACAAAAACCACATTAAATGTAATCTGGATTTATAAAGTTTAGTGAAGGGCATAGATAATACTTTTAAACAAATATTTCTTGACGACATTATGAAAGGCTTACAGTAAGAAAGGTTTAAGGAAAAAAAATGTTCTTTTCAATTCTGGAATATACATACCACCTAAAGATTTAAAAAACAATCACCAAACAACCATATTGGATAAAAGATATTTTGAAAGTTTTTAGAAGTTTTAATTAATTGGTTTAGGTTGTTTCTAATTGAAGTAATTTTTGAGAAGTTACTTCTAAAAAAATGAAATTAGTAGTTAACCTTATGGAAATAACTATATTAAAATTATAGTAACTATCAACACAGATGTATTTTTTTCCTCCAAATTTTTGAGAAAGAGAACAAAGCCACAGGTGGCAGAATATAAAGGAGAAAGGAGAAAAGAATCCTTCACTGAATGGCATGAATGGCAGGGAGTCATTCATAGGGCAAACTTAAGACTTGGAAAATCATTATTGAAAGATAAAGCCAAACATTAAGCAACAGAACGGGGAAAAGTACAGTAGCCAGGGACACTTCTAATAGAAGACAAGAAAAAAAGAAGCAAATAGCAATATACAGAACCCATCTTTTATTTACTTAACAAAGAATAGCTATATGGAAAGAAGATATTAGATGATAGGAATACAAAGATGTTCCCTGTGCAATTAGAAGTTGACAAATATTTATATAAGCATGCTAATAAAATGGGGTGCTATGAGAAAGTTACCCAGAAAAATTCAATTAAAGAAACAAGGAAAAAGAACAATACTATATAATAGGCTAGGAAGAGTCAAATTGGAAAAAAAGGGGTTGGTGGAGGAAACCTATCCCACAAGAAGCCAAACTACAGTCATGGAATAGAAAGTATGAGCAAGGAGAAAAGTGGGGGGTGGGGGGCACAACAACAAAGCAGAACTAGATATAATAAAAAAAATCTCAAGGATAAGACTGATGGGATTTTTTTTAAAAGATAACATTTATAAGGGCCACTGTACTAAAGAAAACACTCTCCTACCAGGACAAATTCATACACGGGGTCCAGAAGGAACTGAGGATACCTTCAAAGAAAGTTGAACCCTTATCTGAGAACATCAAATGATCTGATAGCTGCTACTGATGGAGCATCCTATCAAAATCATCACAGCAATGAGGAAGAAAGTTTGTGGATTTTTTTCCGAATTTATAATATGGACAATTATTACAAAAATGTTAAAGTGATGGAATTTAAGTGACAGGAATAATAAGCATTTGTTTCCTTCATGAAACCTTACAGTTTTATCTACTTTATTACAAACTTCAAATGGCTATAATGCATCGTCAACATTTTGTAATTACATTTTCTTACTCTCCAAGATGACTATTTCATACCTTTTATTTACTCTTTAGGTTTTCCTTTCTGTATAACCCTCTGAGCTATTTTTTTGCTTCATATTCCACTGAGAAAACAGAAGCTACCAGACTTTAGTCATCTTCCAACTTTCCAATGTGTAATATAACCAGCATCTATCTATACTCATCTTCTTTTTCATCACATTTCAACAGAAAGGTGTTTCTCCTCCTATCAAAAGCCATTCTCACATTGAGGCTCTAGATCCCTTTCTCAAAGGTGCTACAGTATCTTCAATTAGCTCCACTCTCTCCTACACCAATATCCTCTTCTCCACTGGATCATTCCTATTAGTGCACAAAAAGAGATTCTAATTATCTCCCATCAATTAAAAAAAATCATGTACTATTCCCATCCCTCCCCTCTTCAGCTGCTATTCCATTTGTCTACTTCAGATCACAATAAAAATCACCTGAGCCTTAATGACACTTACCCTTTCCACTTTCTCCCCTATCATTCAGAACTCTTAAAGTAAGTTTCCTTCCCCAACTTCATTATTATTATTCTGAATTTTAAGTTCCTCATGTGTACAAGCCTAGTTCTGACATGTAAATTTGGAAGTGCTGTAATCAGTAACACTTCAACCCATTCCAAACTGGCTTTTATCTTTACTACTCCAAATAAATTGTTTTTGATAAGAAATGTTATTCAATAAGCATTTTTCTCTCATCCTAATCCACCTCTCACCATATCCAATACAGCTTAATATATTAAGCTTTCTTGAAACACTCCCCTTTTCAGGTTTTATAACACTGAACTTTTCTGGTTTCTTCCAAACTCACTGATCATTCTTGTGTAATCTCCTTTATTTTATCTCTTCCAAATTTATAAGTGATACCACTATGCTGAGTCACATATCTCTTCTCCACTTGTTTCCTAATTTCATTCGCTGTCATGGTTTTATAAATCAGGTTCCAAATTTATACCACCTACCCTATAAGCTCCTGAATTACATATCCAATGACCCAAATCTCACACCACCACTGAAATGTCCTTCCTAAGAATGTCACTCAATGTATGTGCAACAGAAAAGTGCTTCATTTACTTTGCCCAAATAATGTTTTTCTATATCCTGTTAATAGACACCACCACCCATCAGTTGCTCAATCCAGAAATCCGGACATCATTTAACTTGATTCCTCCCTTTCATGAAACTAATTAGTAAGTCCAATCAATTCTGTCTTGAAAAGAGATCTCAAATCTTTTCTCTCCATCTGATTGTTATCAACTATTCCTGCATAAGCAACAATCACCTATTTCTTACCCAAACAACTCTAAAAGTATTTTCTCTTGCCTGTTTTTACCTCTATACTATACATTCTCAAAAGAGCATGCAAAGAAATTCTGATAATTAAATCTGCTTACATTCCTTAAAGGGCTCCTCAGTATTTTTAGAAAATAACCCAAAGTCTTTATGAGACTTACAAGACCCTACATGATGAAGACCCAGCTAATCTTTCTAACATCTAATACAACTCCCTAGTAATACCATACTAGTCTTCTCTGAGTTCCTAGAATGTCTCACGGCCAATATACTTGTTATAGAGTACTTTTTATTCTTTATATTGTTAGATCATATTTACTCTTTTTTCCCCATTCTTATTCTTTAAGTCTAAACTTAAATAGTATCTTAATTTGCCCTTCCATAAACCTCCCTTTTAAAGTACAAAGCCTCCATTTCTACTGATCCCACCAAAGTTTAAAAAAAAACAGCATGCTATTTCTTTAAATGGCATTAGCATGATCAGTAATATTTTGCTTATTTATTACCTTTCTTCCCCACTATAATGTAAAGCCCACCAAGGCAGAAGAAAAATCTGTCTTGTCACATATTCCCAGGACTTATATAATAAGGCATTTGGTAAATGGGCGAATGAATGAAGAAATAAAAAATAAATGAACAAACAAATGAGCAGGCCGGTAATTTAAGTTGTTTGCTAACAAAATTAATAGGGTCTATTTCTTGAGGCCAAAGGTCTAAAATAAACAAACATACATATATCTAGCATCAACTTTTTGTACCTTGTCTAAGAAAGAAATTATGGACAGGAAAAAAAAAAAAAAATCAAGGTAACTGCCACTTGTACTTTCAAATATACTAATGAAACTAAATAACATACATTTTTCGTTACATATAAGCTAAAGAGAAAAACTAAGCCACAGATCAACTTTTACCTTGAATCAGATATAGGTTTGGATGCCTTTCTGCCTTTAATTTTAAATTCATGGGATGTTCCTTCAGGTTCTTTCTCTGCTTTGAAAGCCACATTTGGTGGCACAGGAGGAACACGAATTCGCAACCCAAACAAATGCTTCTTCTTCTTTATTTCTTTCCCAGACATAAACCTAAATTTTTAAAAAAATTAACTAAAATTTTAAAAACTGAACACATATACATGGCAGACCCTAACTCTTTAACTTTCAGATACAAGGTCCTTATACACAAAAGCCCACCCAATACTACAAAAACTCCTTCTTTCCCCTTGCTTTCCTTGATACCTATCTGCCTCAGAGCCAGTCCACAAAAGGATATCATGTGAGAAGGGATAGAAGGGAGAAAAGAAGATGTCCACTTTTATTTTTAAAACATGGCATGTGGGGTGGGCATGTTGGAGCACGCTTGAGTCCTAGTACTCAGGAGGCTGAAGTGGGAGGACCACTTGATCCCAGTAGTTCAACATTAGATGGGACAACACAGTGAGATCCCATCTCAAAGTGAAAAGAAAAAGAAAGGGTCAGGGGAATGTCTAAGTTCTTAAAGCAAGGAAGAGGAACACAAAATGGTGTCTTTTTTAGTCCCAATATATTTTTTCATATTTTAGTATCATACACTAGGAAAAAATCTCAACATGTTTAGGAAAAGAAGTCTATTTCTAGAATAAATGTGTGAAGAGAGGAAATTTGATCAGGAATAATGGCTGACCACATTGGAAAAGAAAGTGGGAGTCCAATTCTAAAGGTCCCCAAAATAAAATATCTGAAGTTGGAAATAACTTAGAGCAGAGAAGTATTCGTTCTTTTAAGTGGAATGTGGACTTGGGCCTCTGAAAAACATGCTCCCTAACCCTTTCCTTCAGTTTTGGGGGTGCCTATTTCCAAATACTACCTAAAATCTCCCTGGCTACAAGAACCTCTACTAATTATTGGGAATGTTCTTCCACTTCTATGCAAGAATGAGAAGCCCCCATTTCTAGCGTAACAAGAAAAGATGTGTTTCTGGCACCCTAAATTGGAATTCAGGATTCACTGTACCAAAGAATATTTTTACTAATGCAACAAATACTCAGGTACCTTATGGCTTTTCAGCTACTTTAAAGATCTAGCCACTAATAATTAAAACATTATTTAATGAGGAAATGCTGTCAAGTTTAAAACAGCAACTTTTAAGAAACAAATATTTTTTAATGTTATTCAATAGTTTGAGTCAGCATACACAAATTCCTATGGAATTTTGAAAATATTTTCAAGAAATGTAGGTAGGCTGGTTTTTAAAAAGGAAGGTGATCTATACAAGAACATATCAAATAATGTCAATTATTATAGACCACACATACCAGTTATACAACTTTTCTATAAGTAATCCTAAAACCATAGACCTCAACCTTTTAAAAATCTTGTATTATCTATAAAATCTTCCCCTACATTTTGCTTATTCTCACCGGCTAACAAGATTTTATTTACTTTCAGTAGACTGCATTGTAGAAATAAGCTATTACTGAATTCGCTTTTTCAACAGAATAGACCACATTCCCCCTGAAGACACTGACATGCCTCCCACCTACCATTCCCAAAAGAAGGATTACTTTTTCTTCTCCAACCCTCAGGAATTTCTGCTTTACTCTGACCAAGAGAGATATAGGACATTAAGTTTTAAATGATTTGGACTTATTCTATATACCAATCCCACAATTCTTAAACAATTCCATAATTCCTTATACTTACTAACTGTCTCCCTCATAGGGTTACATAAAATAAATCAACTTACATGGTCTTGTAATCATTTAATGCCTCCAGAACATGCTCATATCTTTCAGATTTTGGTGTGTCTGCCAGCTGTGAAGTATCAAGAAACAATTTAACGCACTACAATTTCATCAGTTAGTAAAATACAGGTGCTAGATAGAGGCAATATGATGCAGAGGAAAAATATACTGACTGGTGGTCAGAAGGCCTAAATTCTAATTCCAGGTGCTCACTGACTGTGTGACCTACTCAGGGTCATTTAATCTCTCCAGGCTTATTTTCTCAACTATAAAGAGTAGCGTTAAAAATCCTACTTTAATTATTTGTTCATTATATGGATCAAATAATGTATGTGAAAGAACTGTAAACTATGAACACTAATAAAAATTGGACCTTGGTATTATCACTTTTTAAAATTTTATAACCTGAGGAAATAATAAATGATAATTATCTTAATATATGCCATGAAAGCTCCTAACATATCAATAGAAAGGGGTCTAAATAGTAACGAGAAACATTTCATTACCCAATATCTCTAATATGGTCCAAAGTAACATCTACTACTTGAAAAAATAATGTGAAATTGGAGGGGTTATTTTCATAAAAATTGTACTTTAGCTGGCCCTTAAATGACTCAGCAATTTTTCATCATGAACCATTTTAACTAAATATTCAATTCTAGAAAATATTCTATATTGTTCCAATAAGGATTTCCCCCAGAGACCTTCCCACCTCTTCTTCAAAGTTTAAAGACTGAGACCTATTAACAAAAAAATGTTGTTATAAACAAAGTATCACAGTTGGCAGTTAAAACAATAGCCAGTGTTTTTTACCACCTGAAATTCCCAAACCTTAAAATTGTTTTAAATGAAAGAGCAAATAAATCTGTCTAAAAGAATACTGGAGTTAGACTTAGAAACCATCTACTCCAACTCTATTTATAGATGAGTTAATAAATATAAAGTTTAAAAAAAACCTGCTCAAATTCCCCTGGCTAGTTAGGGAGCAAGCTGAAGCATCAATCCAAGTGACTTGCAAGTCCATTCTTTCAACACTGACTGAAATCCCACTATATGCCACTCTGATAGAGGCCAAAACAAACAAACAAAAAATACGAGTGGCTCAGATCATCATGCTGTTATGATACTACCTCCTCCTACTGTAATTTCTGAGGTGTCCAATGATAGATAATTTCCTTCTTTTTTCTTCTGTGCTGAGGACTGAACTCAGGCTCACACACATGCTAAGCATGCTCTACCACTAAGCTATACCCTCAGCCCAAGAATTTCTACTGAAGAATGAAAAAAAAATTATACTTTAAAGCTTGAAACAAACTCTAGATCTAATTCAACCTCCCATCAAGAGTACAGTCTCTTTAATAAGAGAATTAGTCATTCAATCTCAGCTTACTTATTACCATTGATAAAAGCTGATACACCGTGTTAGAGGTGCAGTCCAATGGTAGAACACTTGCCGAGCATGTGAAGGGCCTGGGTTTAATTCCCAGCACCACACAAGAGAGGAGAGAGGAAGAGAGGAAAGAAAGAGGAGAAGAAAGTTACAGGGGTGGGGGTGAGAAGGCAAGCAAATAGGCAGAGGCAGGCTGATACACCTACTGAGGAAATCTATTCCATACATAGGTAAAATTTCCCCTTGAAGTTTTCTACTCCCTTTTTCATAAGACGGCCCTTCAAATATTTGAAAGCAGTTATCACGCCTAAATATAGAATTAGGATGACTTTTTTTTTAATAGCCACACTACAAGATTATTTCATATTAAGCTTTTGGCTTGCTAATTCTATCTTCTTCCTGTTCCCCACTTGTCACCACAAATCTAAAATCAAATCCAAACTGCTATCAAATTAAGTATCTTCTGTACTGTTTGTGTTTATGACTAAAAACAGTACTTTGTAACTGTTAATTTGATTTTGTTTTTAATGCAAATTATCCCAGAGAATCTTTTCTCTTGATTCACCCTTCTTGACTTGAGGTACAGAGAGAATCCCTATGGCCTTCCATTATAGTCTCCCTCAAGAATATATGCAAGTCATTGATTTTGTTACTGTTTTTCAATCAGTTACACATTAATTTCCACTTTAATCAGTTCACATTTCAAAATCTTATCTAAGATCAAGTTATACTATGTCTATGTCATGCCCATAGCATTTGACAAACGTTCCTAACCATATCAACAAAGAAACTAGAGTATTTAACATAATTTATTCTAATGGGGTTTTCTTACTGCTTTTTTACTTCACAAATCATGTATTTGATTTATCTATTCTGTAATTTTTCTGAGAATCAACAACAAAACTGAGTTTCTAGTTGCTGAAATCCCCTTATTTTTTTGAAAATCACTAAGGACTCCCCTTTCTTTTGGTACTTATTTCCTAAGGTTTCTCAAAACTTTTATAGATAAGTTTCTTCAGAACTGCATGATTATTTTGCATAGGACTACCTATTTATTTTACTGGCATAAAAAGACCAGATGTTCCCTTTGTGTTTTGCAAACTAAAAATGTAACTGAAATAGTAAAATAGTGCAAATCCTATCAAATGTAGTTGAAAAGTATCATATTCATCTGACTACAAAGTTGGTAACACATCCAAAAGAGAAATCTTCTTGCTCCACCCTCTCCTGATGCCTCACACTACACTTTTATTTTCAGGTTTATACATTTCTATACAGACTTCAATGCTACTACTAACTCTTCATTTCAATAAAATACAACCCCCATTACCAATGCTGAGTTCTCTACCACCTAGGCTTAAGAACACCAACAGTTTATTTTCCAACTTACATACTAATAAATAACACTCAAGGTCCCAAATATTGCTATTAATCAGATTTCCTGTTATTTTTACTTTAAAATAGTACACCATCTCTATTATACTAAACATTTCTCTAGCAAAACATTTCCACCTTGGAGCCAGGCTTGGTGGTGCATGCCTGTAATCCCAGCAGTTTGGGAGGCTGAGGCAGAAGGACTGAGAGTTCAAAGTCAGCCTCAGCAATTTAGCAAGGCCCTAAGCAACTCAGTGAGACCCTGTCTCTAAAAAACTAAAAAATAGGGCTGGGGATTGGCTCAGTGGTGAAGTGCCCTTAGGTTCAATCCCCAGTACCAAAAAATGAATGAATGAATGAATGAATGAATGAATGAATAAATAAATAAATAAAAATTCCACCTTGGTATTTCACTGAGTTTCATCTATGCCTTTCTCCTTACCTCCCTCAAAAGTTTAAGGCAGCATATATATATTTTTCTGCTATCAACCTTAGGGTTTTGAAATTTAAGACCACGGTTAATGGAAAGGTATGCTGTTAAAGAATCAAAGACTGCCAGACTTGGTGGCACATGCCTGTAATTCTAGCTCCTCTGCAGGCTGGAGCAGGAGGATAGCTCAAGGCCAGCCTTGAACTTAAATGCACCCTGTCTCAAAATAAAAATTTTAAGAAGGTCTGGAGGTATGACTCAATGGTAGAGCACTCCTGGGTTAAATTCCCAGTACCACCAAAATAAAAACAATAATTGAAGACAACTGACAAGTAGCAGATCCAAAAAAGTATTACTATATCCTTTTAAACTCCTCAAAGCAATATAATACAACTGTGACACTTTATTTGAAATAAGAAATTCTTATTGTGGTCTCAAATGGTAGATTTACATTAAAATGAAAACCTTCCAAAATACACTAGTTATTCAAACTGCTACACTCAGTCTGTATGATGATCACTGAAATCAAATCACAAAGATGTACAAAAACTACAAAAGGAAACATGATATAAAACTATCACTATCTTCTAACGTGGTTTTAAAAGATTTTAGCTTCCTTTCACAGCAATCCTATAAAACTAATAACAAAGAAACAAAAAAAGACATGAGGGGCTGGAATTCTAGCTCAGTGGTAGAGCACTTACCCAGCATGTGTGAGGCACTAGGTTCGATACTCAGCACCACATAAAAATAAATAATAAATTGATTAATTAAAGGTTAAAATGAAGACATGATACATGAAAGTCAAACATGCCTTTCATTATGAAAAGGATTACCTCCAAGCTAATTTTGAAACTTCTTTTATTATTAAAAGAAGTCACAAGCCGGGCGTGGTGGCGCACGCCTGTAATCCAAGTGACTCGTGACTCGGGAAGCTGAGGCAGGAGGATCACGAGTTCAAAGCCAGCCTTAGCAACTTAGTGAGGTCCTAAGCAACTCAGTGAGAACCTGTCTCTAAATAAAGTACAAAATAGGGCTGGGGATGTGGCTCAGTGACCAAGTGACCCTGAGTTCAATCCCCAGTTCAAAAAAAAAGAAGTCACAGCTTTGAGTAATAATTTGTCAGTGTAGGTTCATCAATTTCAACTAACGTACTCTAGTAAGGGATAAGAACTATGGGGGAAGCAATGTTATGTGTGGGAGAAGTGGATAAGTGGGCTATCTCTGTACCCTCCTCTCAATTTTGCTGTGAACTGAAACCTCTAAAAATATAGTCTTTAAAATAAAAGAGAGACTAGGGATGTAGGTAAGTGGTAGAGTGTTTATTTAGTATGTGTAAGTCCTTGCATTCAATCCCCAGTACCACAAAAAACAAATAGATAAAATAGAATATAGTATTTCCTTCATGACAATCAAAAAAAAAAAAAAAAGGGAAAAGAAAAGCACAATACACTAAATACAATCAATTCAATACAAAATTATAGCAAGCAATTACAGAGGTTATATAAATAACAAATACCATTATAGTTTAGCTAGTGTCACCATACACAAAATTGAGGAAATTTTCCATTTCCTCAAGAATGGAAAATATGGATTCAGTGCCTCTCTGTGACTAGGTATAAAATACACATTCCTAGTCAAAATGCCACAAAAATAATCTAACTTCTTCACATTATCACAAGATATTTTTCTTTCATCTAAGCAAAGAGAGGAAACTCCACATTTAAGAGAAAGTAAAATCATAACTGCTATTGTGTTTTATTTCATTTTTGAAGAGAAATTTCTAGAGCAAGTACTTATATAACCCATCCTATGTATAATAAACTTTGATATTCAAAATGACTCTTGAGGGCTGAGATTGTGGCTCAGTGGTAGAGAGCTTGCCTGGAATGCATGAGGCACTGGGTTTGATCCTCAGCACCACATAAAAATAAAATAAAGGTACTGTGTCCAGCTATAACTTAAAAATATATTAAAAAATGACTCTTGAGAACTCCAAGGTACTAAATTATAAAATATATTACATTTAGCACATACTTATTTCCTGTTTTGAAAAGTTAATGGCATTTGACAGGGAAAAAAACAAAATTTTTTATAACCTAAGCTAGATTAGTAACAAAATTCAATTTGCAATTCAATTCCAATGAAACAAGGTCTTCCTATTCAAATGTGCACATCTTTGTTTCATATTTAAAAGTTAACTAAATGAAAACACTAAATAAACATTGTAGATCAGTGTAAATTTTATGATCTCATTATTAAAATATCACCCAAGCCAGGCGTGGTGGCGCATGCCTGTAATCCAAGTGACTTGGGAGGCTGAGTCAGGAGGAACGCGAGTTCAAAGCCAGCCTCAGCAACTTAGCGAGGCCCTAAGCAACTCAGTGAGACCCTGTCTCTAAATAAAATACAAAATAGGGCTGGGGATGTGGCTCAGGGGCCCAGTGTCCCTGAGTTCAATCCCTGGTTCCAAAAAATAAATAAATATCACTCAAACATCTAATTGTAATTACAATAAACAAATGTAAATTAAGAATTAAAAACCTGAATGTCAATCATCAGTAATTAGTCCGTAGATGAGATAACTAAACTAAATGTATTTTCTTATTTTAATTCAGAGAAAGCAGTGAAGAATGAATAAGAGTCATTAAATGGAAACTATCCTTTAAAATGCTGAATTTACTTTTTTCTCCTTTCTTTTTCTTTATTCCTGGCAACACGGGGGATTGAACCTGGAGCCTCATGCATGCTAAGGAAAGTGTTCTATCACTGGACTACATCCCCAGCCCCACTTTTTCTTATTTCTAAGATACTATCCTATAGACTACAGATAATGAAAACGTTCATTAGGTAAAGTAAAATTTTTCTAGTATGAATCAGAAAGATCAATTAGAGATGGCACACCATGTATACAGATACATCTGTATATAAAACACTGAAAGAATCATGCCTAGAAAGGAAGAATTTTTAAATGAATGCACTGGAGCATTAAATATTAAGATGACTATAATGAACACTATAGTTACTAGTAGTGCCTTATTTTTTTCTCTTAAATTTCACTCAAAAAAATAATTTAACAGAAAACTTTAGTATTATAGTTCAATATCCAACACTTAAAACACCTTCTATTAATAGAATTTCAACAATCTCCTGTTTTAATACTTAAGTATTCTATAGGTTGTTTTATTTTACATAGCTGATATATCAACTAAATAAACGTTAATTATGCTCTAATGTCCCACAAACCTCAAAAAACTGAAATATCCTTGATATTCTATTTGAGTTTTATAAATCCTCACATGTCTAAAAACTAACTGAAGAAATTCTTCCTAAATTTCCAATCAGTTTGCAATTTTTATCTCAAAAAGTATGCATAACTAAGCCGGGTGCAGTGGCACACGCCTGTAATCCCAGCGACTCGGGAGGCTGAGACAGGAGGATCTCGAATTCAAAGCCAGCCTCAGCAATGTAGTGAGGCCCTAAGCAATTCAGTGAGACCCTGTCTCTAAATAAAATACAAAATAGGGCTGGGGATGTGGCCCAGTGGCCAAGTGTCCCTGAGTTCAATCCTTGGTTTCCAAAAAAAAAAAAGTATGCATAACTAAAACGCACACATCTGATTCTATACATTATAAACAAATTTTTAATTTTCAACCAAGAGTAGTTAATAATCTGTATTTTAATAAATTGAAATAAATGCTAAAAATAAGGTGAACTTATTCTAATTTCTTCCCTTTTTGTGCTATAGTTTCAAAATCTTTTTCAATGAACATGCACTACTTTATATTCCTTTTTTATAAAACTTCTTTGTAAAGCCAGTATAAATGGTTATGCTTCACAAATGAGAAGCAAAGTAAGATTTTCAAAATGAGGAGGGACAATCTCCAACTCAGGTAGCTTTACTCTATAACTCATTATTCTAACACTATTCCTTGATCCCACCATTCCTGGAAGTCAGAGATATATAAGTGAGTACCAATAAGAGAGGAAAGAAGAAAGTTGGCTACATCTCTAAGTTCATTAAAAAAAAAAAAAAAACTAAGAAGAAAAGGAGGTGAAACTATGAGTAAGACACACAATACAAAGAATTTCTCCCACCCTTCTGTCTTTATCATGATTTTCACTTCAGAATACAGAAGAATCAAATAATTTACTTTCCCATCTATAATTTTCCAGAGTCAAAAGGCAATAAACAATAAACATAGGAGGATGAGAAGGCTGATTCTGATATTCTTACAAAACTTATTTCTCCCCAGAACTAAAAATAAAATTCTACTTTGGTTGTATGACTTATACATGTTTCTTAGATTGCTGTCATTGTTGTTTTAAAAAATAACAAAACAAAAAAGACATCAAGTAGCTAATGAAGTTAGCTCTAAGATCACCTACCTCTCCAGGGTGCAGTCTATCCCAGTTTTCATTAATGTATGTCATAAGCTCAAGTTCAGAATCAAAGTATTTCTTCTTGTGAATAACACTTAGGTTGTAAAGGCATAGGTGTGCTATATCTACCCTAGAACCAAAAAATAATCAAAATATACAAAAACAAGGTTTTGGTTATTTAAAAAAATTAGTTTCTTTATAAAACCAGTAATTAAAAATCCAAAGTACTCAGATGAATAGAGGGACAATATCCTAAATCATATTCATAATAAATAAATCGTTACATATGAAACAGCTGGAAAACATCTGAAAAACATTTACTTATTCTGAATAATAATTATAAACTAAAAGATACCTGAATTACTTCTTAAAATGCTTTCAAAGAAGATCTGACTTTAAGAGAAAATAATTTACAATCAAGATTTCTATATTTTTAATACTACATGTAAGCTACAGAACAGACCATACTTTACCAGGTTTTACTTTATCTGATTCATGAGTAAATCTTATCTGTTCCTAAAATATGTAAAAGACAATAAAAATTCATACTTATTTTAAGTATTTTATTACTAAATCTACAAAACTGATCATACTTACCATACGTAAGAATTACAATACTGAAACAGAACCCGTCATGTTTGCTTAACCTATTTTCTATTACATGCTATTCTAAAGGCACAACAGAACTAGAACTATGAATAATAAGGTTTAAAATATGTCTGAAAGCTACATTTATGCCATTCTACAATGAACAGCCTTATTAACTTAGCAATAAAAGTGGATAATACTTAGTGAAGATGGCTTAAGGCTTAAGGCTTAATAAAAGAAATAAAGCCAGGCATAAAGAACAAAGTTTTATTTAAGCAAGTACACAGACAGAACTTTTCATCTTGTAGGTTTTTTATATGGCTCTTTTTTTCTTAACAGAAATATCCATTCTTACCACTGTAATGGTAGACGTTTGAGGTATTCTGGTCCAGAACTGCAGACAGAGCAAATAAATGTATAAAACCTAAGGGAAAAAAAAGAAAAGTTCAATATTAAGTCATCAAGGGTATAAATAAATTATTTAATACAGGAAAATATTCAGCAAATCAAGATCCCACAGTCAGTGTAAGGACTGACACCCAAAGTGAAATATAATTTCAATCATTAGATTTAAGGCATTTCTTTTCAAATAAGAACAAATAATCAAGTAGCTCATTATCTGGGGAGAAAGGATAATTTTTCTAACCATTAGAGACCTTTGACATTCACACAGATTGGTTTGTACCACAGTTTACTAATGCCTTGTGTGTGTTAGGAACTTAATGACTGCCCGTATACGCACTGTACCATCCAATGCTCAAAATAACCTAGTAAGAAAAGCCCAAAGGAGAGAAGCTAACCTTCTTAAAGTCAAAAAGATGGTAATAGCTGCATAAGCCAAGATTGAAACACATGTTGTTCTACATAATCTTCAATATAATAGAGTATCTGCTTTAGAAATTCTTTAAGGTATAAATTGTTTTTATAACTAGATGCTACGGCCTTTTCCAATTCTCGGTTGTGTGATGCCTTTAAAGTTTTTTAAAGAAAGGTACCAATGAAAATAGTTTAGGGCACTATGGGGGCAACAAGAGTTAAATGCAATCACTGACACCATTTAAAAGTTTTCTGGAATAATATCCAAAAGCACAAAAATTATGTGTATTTAAAGTACATTATTCAATATTTTCCCTATGAGGTGACCTCTTTACAAATCACTGTCAAAACTATTTTTAGAAATTACAAACTATAAAACAAACAACTAAAAAGTCACAAAAGTAAAATTAATCCGTAAGATTGAAATACACTTCTTACCTATCTCCAAATAGCATTGGCTTTTGAAGGCATTGCACACAAGCCTCATGAAACCACTGCTTACATTTGCAGCACTGTAGCATCTTTAAATACCAGCTATTAAAAAGAAAAAGTTAAGATTAAAATTACTAATTTTGATGAGGGAAAAAGCTTCACTTTTTTAAAACAACAAAATAGTATTACCCAAACTACAGTTACAAGTAAAGCATGACACTTTTGCTAAAGTGAAATGTTTTTTTCTTTCCCAAAAAGGTTTGTAAAGTTGTACACATCTCATATCTCCTCTCTTGAAAGATCTACTTCGAGTCAACAATGTCCAGCTTCGACATTAGTAAAGGACTTCTCTCAAAGCACAGGCATGGGATCCATCCTTCCTTCCTTTGCAATGCTGAGGATAGAACCTATGCCCATGCACTATACCACTGAGTTACATACCCCTCTCTACTCCCGGGCTGGTCCAAATGCCTGGAGAGGTCATACTGAGAGGTACCACTGTTTGCCCCAAATATCAAATGGCCATAGACAATATGAGCATTCCCTTTTATATTTTCACTGTGTTTCTATTACCATGAAAAGAGGCGCAGCAATTTAAATAATTTAAATAAACAAAGACATCTAATCTAAGACTATATCAAAGCATAAAATTTGGGAGCCAGGCGCGGTGGC
>JAJEJO010005098.1:50813-86371 GCA_020662805.1 Glaucomys volans | reverse complement strand
AAAAAAAAAAAAAAAAAAAAAATTTGGTCACAGGTGTAACTCTATTGATCTGTTTCACATAGCTGAAGATGCTAAAACTGAATCTTCATCTAAGGAGGATACATTCTCTTTTCAATTAGTATATGATTTTACACCATGAAACCCTTCTATGAAAATAATAAGACATTACTTTCAAATAACATCTTTTCTCCCCAAAAAACAATCCCCACACTAATTATAAGGTATACATAGGCAAAGGCAAGAAGCCAGCATATTAGACCAATTATCAAATGACTTATGAACAGTAACTACAATTCATGTATTCTACTAGATGGTGAAACTAACATGGTTACTAATATCAGACACACTTCCTATTCTTTTAGTGGATAAAGATAATGAATGATCTACCTAATAAAATAATGTCTATAATGATTTCCACCTATTTTGAAAAATGCTGTAAACAAAATGCTAGTATTTAATGAGTAAAGGAAAAAGATAAGCCTATTCACTGTTTCTCTTTTATAAGTAACTGGTTTTTTAAAACTAGATAAGTGCTTTTTTAAACTTGCAGATGACCAAAAGCTCTGAGAAATCTTACAAGTATTAAATCACGAATGAATGTTCCACAAGATCAGAGATGAACTGGAATAATGAACTAAAAATTCATTCATTTATATATTCATTTCCATCACTGAACACCTTATGGTGGTGGCGCACATCCCGGTGATGGGACGCTGAGACTGGAGGATCACAAGTTCAGGGCCAGCCTCACAACTTAGTTAAACCTTGTCTCAAAATAAAAAATTAAAAACTGGCTGAGGATGTGGCTCACAGGTAAAGTGCCCCTGAGTTCAATACCCAATACAAAAAAAAAAAAAAAGCTGCTAAAGTTATTAGTTGACCACCTACATGAACCTAGAGAATATCTATCCAATGCCCGAATCAGGTAATAAAATTTCATTTTTGCAACAAGAAAAGCATCATGCCTGGGACTCTAAATAGCCCATTAAATCATTATATTCTATCAGACTATTTCTGGAAACACTACCTTTCCCAATCATGACACATACCAAGAATAACTTTCAAACACTGGAGAGAAACAAAGACAGAGTTTGGAAATTAGGTCATAAAGACTGTTTGCTAGCAGTGGAGATTTTAGTACGGAGAAAAGAATGTTACTGCTACATGGGTCATAGAAGTGGGGAATAAAATTTCTGACATAAAATACACACTTTTTTTTTTAAGTGTGTTGGGGGGGACCTGAAGATTGAACCCATGGATACTCTATCACTGTGCTAAATACCCAGACCTTCATTTATTGAGATAAATGAGTTTATCTCACTGAGTTTGTCTGAGTTCCCAAGGCTGGTCTGGAACTTTTGATTTTCTTGCCTTAGGTTCCTGAGTAGAGGGGATTACACACATGTGCCATTACACCTGACTTGCAACATTTTTAAGAGCCAATCCTTATTACAGATAAAATGTATTTAGTTTGAAAGGCAGAACTGAGGATCACTGATCAGAAATTAAAGGCAAATTTCTAAACATTCTTAATTAGAATGTTGGTTTGAAGATTTAATAACCTCCCCCACCAAGTACTGGGGATTGAACCCAGCCAGGGGCACTTTATCACCGAGCTGCATCCCAGCCCTTGTAGTTGCCAAAGCTAGCCTTGAACTTGTGATGCTCCTGCCTCAATCTCCCAAACAGCTAAGACTACAGGTATGCACCACCTTACCAAACTGATATAGCAAACATTTAATAGTAAAAACTTATGAAATTACAGTGTCTAATTATGGATATAAATTATTAACTAGAATGGTCAACTACAAATGATTTCCTTTTATAATTAGGTAACAATCAACAATAACTGTGGCTATCAAAGCATCTGGGAGCCCTAAGTAAGAAACAAAATAAAACACACAAACACACAAGTATGCCAACACTTGAGGGTGTACACAAATTCTTACTACTAAAACTCAAATAGCCTATTAAAGTTTAAATATCCTGGCTACCAAGTATCATTTAGAGATATGATTTCCATTGCAGCTCTCTAGTACCTGGATATTTTTTCAGTTAAAACTTAACTACTTGGTGTTTTCCTCTGGCAAATGATCTCCTTGTATTCATAAGAAAGGAAATATTTAGGAAAGAATTGTACGGTATAACTTATAATCAATCTATGAAAAAGTCTCATCTTGATTCTGCAGTTTAACCAAAATCTCTCTCTTATGCTCTCAAATAACAGTATTAAAATGTAACAACTTCAAAATGGTCAATCATGTTAAGTATGAAATCCAATAAATGTGAAATAAACTTCAGACCTAACAGTGGACCCCTGCAGTAAATATTTTCCCTGTATAATTTATTTTATAAGATATATGAATACATACTATTCATTTTTAAATGCCAGAAGAGTTTTATAGTAAGATTTTTCAAATACATGATTATGACTAAAATCTAGATGAGAATATTTTGGGTGAAATAATGGTGAATTTTCTTCCCTAGTTTTCTTTTTTTTTTTTGATACCAGGAATTGAACTCAGGGGCCCTTGGCCACTTAGCCACATCTCCAGCTCTACTTTGTATTTTATTTAGAGACAGGTTCTCACTTAGTTGCTTAGCACCTCACTTTTGCTGAGGCTGGCTTTGAACTCTCAATCCTCCTGCCTCAGCTTCCTGAGCCGCTGGGACTACAGGTGTGCACCATGGCGCCCAGTCCGAGTTTTCTTTAGTGATATTTTGAATCATTTGCAATTTACTATCACTCCTATACCACCAATCAGTGGTATCAGAATAGGACAATGTAAGCGAATAAAAATTACTTAAAGAGCATTAAGTAACGGTATTACTTACTCTCCAGGGCCTCCACAATAGCAGTAACACTGCTGGACATTGGTTTTATGACCTGCATCCCATTCAAGGTCTGCCACACTATAGGGTAATGTCTGCTTCATGACTTGTAATGCTTTGGCATTTGGTCCTTTTTTAAGTGCACCACCCCTCTATATATTAGAGGGAAAAAAAATCATTTGAAAGAATAAAGGTTAAAATTTTAAACATAGTTCTATAATTTAAAAATGCCTGAGACTTCTAAAAAAATTTTCCATTCTAAATTTCTAACATATCACAAACTGATTAATAATCTCTATTTTCTGTCTTCTTTCAAATTATTACCAATTCCCATATCATTGTCATGAAATAAAGAGTAACTGCAAATTGCTTAAGAATCCTTAAACAATAAACATCGATTTTTCTAGTGAACGATTGCTCAAACCATTCAAATAAATTTTTCATGTAAAATAATTATTACACTGAGAGTGCTTTAAAAATACCAGTTAGGGCTTTAGCCCAAGACACTTAAAAGATACCTTTGTTGTTGTCGCAAAAACACACTGTCGACAGAGCCATTTTTCATCTGAATCAATCACACTGGAATCAATATGAGGTGTATGACACAACTGATGATACCCTTAATATCAAAAAGAGCATAAAGCAAATTCTATTTTATTAATAAATAATGCAAAACACAATTTCAAGAAGGCATTTTAGTATTGCTTCCTACATTAAAATATTTACAATTAAGGAATAAACTTAGGATAAGAGCTTCAAATTACAAAAGTATTTTTCATTCATTCATTTTCGACACAAGTATTCCATATATAACAAAATTTTCCCACAAGATTAAAAGAAATCAATATTTACCTTGGCCACACTTATCACATATAACCATTTCATTAGGAGCTTCTGAATACTCTTCTTGACATATTGTACAGACCATTTCCCCACTTCCAGTGGCTCCTGAAATATTTAAAACATACATCAAAAAGAGGGTCACAAAGAATTTCACATAAAAACTACTTTTATGATTCAGCGGGTAACCCACATGGGCAGTGTTTGATAACTAGATCATAATGTTTCACAAGGCAAAAGGCAAAATGCTAGCTCTCAAAACGTTACCTCTATTTTCTCTGTTCTTTCCACCATTAACTTAAGATGTCTGTGTACATTTATACTTTAATCTGCTTTTGGGCAGATTAAATAAACAATTTATTAAAAAGATTAAATAAACAATTTATGTTGTTCTTAGGCAGCAACCCAATTGCTCATTTCTGATATTCCCACTCCTAGGGGTTGAGGGAGGTTTAAATCTACTAACCAAGGGCGTGCATTCATTCATCCTACATCACTAATATCATGAGACTAAAGGAAAAGGACAAGGAAAATATGTAAATAATCTCCTTTCTCTCTGGATTCAGAATACTTCTTTTGATTTACTAATTTATGAAAAAGCCTGGGCACCAACTATTTCACCTCTGAAATCTGGAACTATACTTTTACAATAATGTACCCTAACAGGATCCCACTATAAAAAGAAGTCGGAGTTCCAGTTATCATTCGTGTGTGTGTGTGTGTGTGTGTGTGTGTTTGTTTATTTATTTTCAGGTACTGGGGATGAAACCTAGGGGCACTTTACCACTGGGCTACATCCCCAGCCTCTTTAATTTTGAGACAGGATTTCATTAAGCTGCTTTAGGGCCTCGCTAAATTGCCAAGGCTGAACTTGCTATCCTCCTGCCTCAGCCTCATGAATCATTGGGATTATCCACGTGCACCAATGTGCTCAGCTATCAACCACACTTCTTATCAAAATAAGAAATCACTTTTTTAAAAAAATATTTTTTAATACCTTTATTTATTTATTTTCATGCCGTGCTAAGGATGGAACCCAGTGCTCCACAGGTGCTAGGCATATGCTCTACCAATGAGCCACAACCCCAGCCCAGAAATAATTTTTTCCTCAAGCATTTTTATTCTAAAATTTTAAAAAAATCATCAAAAACTTTAAAATATAATTTTATCACACCAACACAATTCTCATTTCCAATAGTGTCTTTGTGCCTACTTCAATATCGTCAAAATAATAAACACACTTTATTTACATACAAACATAATATTTATAAATTTGTGCTATAGGTCAAGTATTGTGCAGACTCTTCACATGTTTTATTTAATTCTACAATTAACTTATTAGATAAATATCTTACTTCTAGAGAAAAAGTGAGGCTCGGGTAGATACAATAACCAAAAGACCCTCGATTATAAAGTATCAAGGCTAGGATCCAAATTAAATGTGATAGAATCCCTATTCTCTCCACCACATGGTACTTCCTTTCACCAATACTATGTAATATTTCTTCTATCAAAAGCATTTTCACACAGCCAGTTTTCAAAATTGTGACTTTTAATAACTGCATTATATTGCATCTAGTGGAAAGAACCAAATCTACTTCATTACACTTCTATTGTTGGCCATATAGGTTAGCAATTATTGTTTTGTCTGTTTTTTGTATTTTTGCTTACTTGTTTGTCTGTTTTGGTCTCCTGTCGTCTCTCCTCAACTCTGTTTACTTGGTATGCTTGGTAGGACCTGGCCTCCCATAGCTCCTGGGATTATGGCTCCAGTCAGGAAAGTAATCAGACAGCCTGGGACCTCTCAGCCCAAATCTGCAACTCCCTGAAAAGGGAATGATAGCCCCTGCCTGGAGTAGGTGCCTGAGTTGATTCCCACTATAAGAGTGAGAGGGAAGGCAGGTCTTCAGTAAAAGGGGTGCTGATCCAATAAACAATATACATTCACCTCAGAAAACATTCCTGAGGAACCTGGGATACCTTTACTTGTGAAGTTCAAGTACATGTTTTTTACCATCAAGTGTACAAGAATCTTCTCATATGGCTTAGTGGTCTTCTACTGTCTCCTTGACTACAAAATTCAGCTGACTACTAGAGTCTTGGCCTTTTCATTTTAGAAATACCAATTATTTTGTTACTTAAAATAAGCTCCAGTGAACATTTTTCATCTAGCTTTTTTCTTTTAAATTATTTCTTATGAACGAACTGCTTAGAAGTGGGTCTTGTTGGACAGATCAGAGTATAAAATTCCTATGCATTCAATGCAACTGTTAAAGTAATCACTAAAATAGAAATTTATACTGCCACCAGCACTGCAGGAGTATATCATCTCACAGAAACAAAAATAGCATAAGGTGTTTTTAAAAAACCCTTTTTAAACTTATGTAATAGTCTTAACATCACATATATCTCCCTCTTATGGTACACATTTCTTTGCTGACAGGATCACAGTTTTCCTTATTTATGTAAACTTTTAAAAAGTATATTGCTAGATAAAATTAATGTATTGTTATGTGTGTAAAATACATACACAAATTATATACATATATTATTTATATATACATACACACATATATATTAATAAATAACTTGTAGGTTTCTTACAAGGAAGAAAACTACTAAAACCATTTCCCACTGATCTGCCATTTGATTTTCATATTCACTTTTTACTTGCATTCTATATTTATGAGTTTAAATGCAACAAAGAAGTTACATGGTCAAGGAGCAATCCTTTGTCATTCTAGGGGTAGTGTAAGAAACCAGTGAAGATAGATCAACCACAGATCACTAAACTGATATACTAGGTGGGGTTCTTATTAGACAGGATCCCTCACTTTCACAATTTTCTACCTCTGTGTAGCTGGTTTTCTTCTTTTCTGACACTTTTTAAAGGAAAGGAGAAAAGGAGGGGACAAAAAGACAGATAGACCTATAATAAACCTGCAAAAACTTTCAAAAGACAAAAAAGCTGAAAGAGGCACAGCAAACAGAAGGAACAGGAAGCAATATAACATGTTTCAGTTCCACTATGGAGAAAAACCATCTTTATTTACAAAGTAAGAAAAGGGAATAGTTATGCAGGGTATTTTTAAAAACTCTCCTCAAATGTGTAAATTATCATAAAACAATATATTCAATAGAAAATGTCAAGTTGAAGAAAATCAAATTTCAGTATAAATCATGTTCAAGAGAAATAGTAGCACCTGCCTGTTTGAATGTCCTTCCAGAGAACCCAGGATTTAGAACTGTCTTCAAATATGATGAAGCAGCTCTGTTTCAAAATGTTTATCTGCAATACAGAAGAATATTTATGGTGATCTCTTAAAATTATCAACACAAAGATTATTAAAAGTTCACTGCAAAAACAGCAAAAATGCCTTCTATTAAGATAACTTGCCTTTTTGATAGTTCCAAGATAAAACAAGCCATCTGACCATCTAGCTAGGACATCCTGACCCTCTTCAAATTTACATGCTGGCTTTTTGGCTTTATGTCCATCCTGTAAAGACAGCTTGGTCAAGGATGCTGGGGTCTTTTGGTTTCGACGTAAAGGAGACCGCTTGTGGACCAGTGAATTACCTGCCCCTGTAGAGTCTCTGTTTAGGGAATAAAAGACCAAAGATATGACTTACTTATACACAGTTTATACCAACAATACCTGTCAATCAAAATATTGATTTATTAAAAACTTAGATTGAAGGAAATACAAGGACTTCGAATCACAAATACTCTCCAAGTAAGTTTAAAACAAAGCAACTGCAATTCTCAATATGCATTCACTATATACCCTAAAGTGAGGCCAAATTCAGCAAACACTCCAGTATAACATATTTGAGCAGGTGTCATTAAAAGAACAGCTTTAAGTGGAGGCAGGCAGGCCAAGTCACAAGGAAATAAAGCCTTGAATCTCATGACTGGGTTTAGATGAAGAACAAAAGTGGATTAACTCAATTATGCCACAGGCAGTAAAGACACATTAACTTTGGGCAGGTAGATAAGTATATTCACACTCACTGGAAGGGCACTCATGACTTCTCTACAGGAAATCACTACTGAACTTAGCCTTTTTTTTATTTTGAGGGGTTTATCACAACTCTTTAAAAATGCAGACTGGGAGTTTAAAACAAACTGAGAACCATTAGTTCCACAAAATCACATTCAAATGCAAAGTGTATTATTAAGAACTTTTACTCCTATTTAATCAAGCAACCTCAGAATGATACACTGCAAAATTGTAACATGTAATAGTCATTCCATAAACACCACAGCATATCCTCATCAATTTTCTTAAAGGTTACAGTGTTTGGTTCCACTATTCCAATTTAATGTTTCACTAATTAAACATACAACGACATGTACAACTACACAGACAAAAATCTAAAATCGACAGCACAAAAGTTTAGTAAAAATAAAACAAATGAGGAAGGAAAAGAAGTTTCATTACCTAAAAATTAAGGATAACTAATTTTAGGACCAAAAATTTCACAAATTCTTGGGAACCCTGACACTGCTATAACAAAGAATTTTGAAGACATTATGTTATGTGAAGGAAGCAAGACAAAAAGGACAACTACTATATACTTTCACTTATATAAGGTACATAGAGTAGTCAAATTCATAGAAGGTAGGTGGTAGCTAGGGGCTGGGAGAAGGGAGTTAATGTTCAAATGGACAGATTTACTTTGAAAAAATACATTTTAAAGATATCCAAAGAAATAATAACTAATACCTTCTACAAGTTGCCGAAAAACATTAAACTATACATCCAAGTAACTCAACAAATTCCAACTACAATAAGTGCAAAGAAATTTACACTCAATCTCACTATAGTAAAAATGTTTAATGACAAAAAGAAAATCTTGAAAACAGCATGTATAAAGGAATCCCATTAAGATTAATAGGAGACTGCTCATCAGAAATAAAAGAAGGCAGTAGGATGACATAAAGTGCTAAAAGAAAACTGTCAACCCAGAATCTTACAGCTAGCAACACTGTCCTTCAAAACTGGAACAGACACTTCCAGATAAACAAAAACTGTACCGATTATTAGTAGAGCCACCTTACAAGAAACACCAAGGAAGTTCTTCAGGTTTAAAGTAAATAAACCAAAAGAAATTCAAATACGCACACATATCAAACAGTAACACTGGTAAAATTAATTAAATAATTATAAAAGAATGGATGCATATTTCCTCCAAAGCAAGGATACAAAATATTAAGTATATAATTGAATTGTTAGGCCTAAAACATAAAGAAATGTGTTATATTTGACCAGGCATGTAGGGGCAAAACTGTATTAAAGAAATGACATAAGACAGTCACTTGAACATGAAGGAATGAAGAAATACAAAAAAGGTAAATACAAGTATAAATATAAAATGAAGTTTGTCACCTCAAGAAAGTATCTGCTATATCCATAAGTCACTTACTGTTTCAAGTAAAATAATGTTCTATGAAATAGCTACCATTTAAGCTGGCAACTCAAAGGCAGAAATATCTTATGCATGCTTCCTATTTCACATGATATTAAAAACCTAAATTCAAAGTCCAGATTTAAAAATCATTTTTACTGTTTCATCAAAAACGTAAGTAAAATAAAATTTTATGTGTATATATGTGTATGTTTATTTTATATTTTTTACTGTTAGCAAAAAACAACAAAGAATACTAGCAAAGTGTGATGTCACTGCCTTGATTCATACTAAGGTACAAAGCAGTTTTATCTAATGTTGTGCTCCTTCTGTCACATGTCAACACAGTAGGGAAGGCAAAAAAGTCAGGTATGCCATAGGTTCCAGAATTGGGAGGTTGAGGTGGGAGAATGGCTAGAGCCCAATTGTTTAAGACAAACCTGAGCAACACAGTGAGATCCCCATCTCAAAGAAAAATCTTAGTATTATTTGATCTTGTAGATCCTCTGAAAGAGTCCATGAGTCACATTTTAAGAATCAGTGTTCTAAATAAATTATATATTGCCATATGTTATTATTACAGCCATCTGTGAGAAAGGAACACTTTAATAACATGAGGGGTTTAAATGTCTGACAGGATGAGTACTACAAAGCAGAAGTAAAAATATAAGATGAATCACAGTGAATTCTATCAGCTGGAATGCTCAAGGCCAGGCTGAGAACCTTTAGACACAAATAATTTTATACCTTCAAACCACAGTGTAAAAATAACTACATTAGCAAAACAATTCTTAAAAGGTTATACATCTGCCGGGCGTGGTGGTGCACGCCTGTAATCCAAGCGACTTGGGAGGCTGAGGCAGGAGGATCACGAGTTCAAAGCCAGCCTCAGCATTTTAGTGAGGCACTAAGCAACTCGGTGAGACCCTGTCTCTAAATAAAATACAAAATAGGGCTGGGGATGTGGCTCAGTGGCCGAGTGTCCCTGAGTTCAATTCCTGGTTCCACAAAAAAAAAAAAAAAAAAAAAAAAAAGGTTATACATCTGATGATTACCTGAGGGATTTTGAACCCCTTAAGTAACTAACCAAAGCCTGAACAACATAAATATGGGCAAAAAATGACCTCAATACAATGCCAGGGAATCTAACTATCTTATGATCTAGAATCTTCTAATTCTGGAGTGGAAAATGTATAAAACAATCAAAATTGCAAACAATCCCAGACAGTTTTATATGCTCCACTATAGTTTCAACAAATTCCTTTTTTCTTTTTAAATTATTTTTTAGTTGTCACTGGACCTTTATTTTACTTATTTATATTTGGTGCTGAGAGTCAAACCCAGTGCATCACAAACATACAAGGCAAGCATGAGCTACATACAACCCCACTGAGCTACAACCCCAGCCCCCTCCCTTTTTCTTGAGGGCGAGATTTGCTTCTGCCTTATTCTACATTATCCTATTCCCACTGCATAGCAATTGTCCTTAAATGTTAAGACATCAAACCTTTTTATTTTTTACATTACCTAGGATTTCTGTCCTGCTTTTCTCTTTTCTTTTTCTAAAGTATTTTTAGTAGCAGATGGATACAATATCTTTACTTGGTTTATTTAGTTTTATATGGTGCTGGGGATCGAACCCAAGTGCCCCAAACGTGCTAGGCAAACGCTATAACACTGAGCCACAACCCCAGTCCCAGTCCTGCTTTTCTTAATGTTCTGGTGTGCTGTGTGGAACCTAACCTAATAACAGTTACCCTTTATCCCCTATACCTTTTCCTACAACCTTGTATTTCCTCCCACTCATTTCCTCCCACTCACAGCCAAATCTCTGAGAAAGTTATTAAGATTACTATGTGCCCCACCCTACATTAAGCATTTTGCGTATTCGTTCACAAAACATCTTTTAAAAAAATGTTTTTAGTTGTCAATAGGCCTTTATTTATTTACTTACATGCAGTGCTGAGAATCAAACCCAGTGCCTCACACACTAAGCAAACACTCTAACACTGAGCCACAACTCCAACCGCACAAAACATTTTTAAGCCCCAATCATGAGTCACTTACTGTGCCAGAGGTTATACATGAGGTTATTTAATAATCAGAGCAGCCGGGCGCGGTGGCGCACGCCTGTAATCCCAGCACTTGGGAGGCTGAGGTAGGAGGATCGCGTGTTCAAAGCCAGCCTCAGCAACGTAGCGAGGCCCTAAGCAACTCAGTGAGACCCTGTCTCTAAATAAAATACAAAATAGGGCTGGGGAATGTGGCTCAGTGGTGGAGTGCCCCTGGGTTCAATCCCCAGTACCAAAAATAATAATAATAATAATAATAATAATAATCAGAGCAATGCTATGGAGACATTTTGGGGGATAAAGATTTTACACATTTCTTTTCACATGAGAAAATTCCAACTGTAAGATGGACTAAATAATTTGACAAAGGTTACAGAATAACAAACAAGTAATCAATAAATCTCCCTACTGGAAGCTTCAACTATGGCATTCAATTATGCGTCACAACATGCAAGAATCTGGGAGAAATGGGAAGAAAAACTAAAATTCTCCTGATTCCTCATGCTCTCTACCCACCATTTTTTCATATCTCTTTTCTTCCATTAGTCAAACATCTGGGGAAAAGTTACACACACTGCCTCCAATTCTATAGTCTACCCCCTTTCAGTCTTCAACCCATGTTAACTCCAATCTCCAATTTGCCAAGCTCCACCAAAAACAAGGAATGTCTTTTTTCCTCTTATTCACAATTGTATCCTCAATGCTCTACAGCATTATGTGGAATTTATAAAGTTCAAGGCAAGAAAACCTCTATTTAAGGAGCTTTTTCTCCCAATGACTGCAGACACAAATAAAATGTTTTACTCTAAGAACAGACTACTTGAATTCATATTTAAGGCAAATACACACTAGACTTTTACTAAACATGAAGAACATACATCATATAAAACTGCATTAATAAATAAATCATTTGACTGGGCACGGTGGTACACACCTGTAATCCTGGTAAATCAGGAGCCTGAGGCAGGAGGATAGCAAGTTCAAAGCCAGCCTCAACAACCTAATGAGGCCCTGAGCAACTTAGTGAGACTGTCTCAAAATAAAACATAAAAGGGCTGGGAATGTGGCTCAGTGGTTAAGCGCCCCTGGGTTCAATCCCTGGTACCAAAAATAAATATATAAATAATTTGCAAAAGCATTATCTTTCTTTAAAATTTCTCTGCCCAGCCGGGCGCGGTGGCGCACACCTATAATCCCAGCACTTGGGAGGCTGAGGCAGGAGGATCACGAGTTCAAAGCCAGCCTCAGCAACTTAGCGAGGCCCTAAGCAACTCAGTGAGACCCTGTCTCTAAATAAAATACAAAATAGGGCTGGGGATGTGGCTCAGTGGCCAAGTGCCCCTGGGTTCAATCCCCAGTACCAAAAAAAAAAAAAAAAAAATTTTCTCGGCCCAAAGAAATCTTACAGAAAACAAAGTTAAGAAAAGGGTAAATGATCCATTAATACCATAGCTGAAACACAACCAGGATAAACACCTTTGTACAGGTTTTATGGGTGAAACTCCCTACTTTCTAGCACATGACCTTTATTAGGAGCCAATTAATTTTCTAATTTTAAAACTTTCTAATTACAAAGGTAAACATGCTGATGGTTAAATAAAGGAATAAAGTGAAACTTTCCTATGGCACTTCATCCCACAAACTATTAATCTCCTGATTTTTCTTATGTGTGCACCACAGAGTTGTAATTCACATGAATATTTTTAACAAAAAGAAAAATATATATATGAAACACATATATATACAAACACACCCATAGTTCTGGAATTTTTCTCACAAAACAATGTATCTTGAGCAATGTAACTTCCATCTGATAAGTACAAAATGAAGGCATAACCAAACTTTTCACTGGCTGCTAAATTACTTTCTAACCATTTCTCAAATGAGGAACAATTATGATGTTTCCAGTGTTTTACTATTAAAAGTAATAATGTAAAGCTTATTCTTTTACATTCCCAACTAGCATATAAAATAAATTCATAAAGAATAATCATGGGGCTGGGGATATAGCTCAGTTGGTAGAGTGCCTGCCTCGCATACACAAGGCCCTGAGTTCAATCCCCAGCACTGCCAAAAAAAAAAAAAAAATCATTATCAAATAATACATACAAATATCCTCTTTATTATAGACTATTACAAACATTAAAAAGTAGACAAAACAAGCATAATGAACAATCAAGTACTTATCACTGAGTTTGAATTATCATCTCATGGTCAAAACTGTTCAGTAATATACCCATTTTTTCATCCTTATATGTGTATTACATAATGTCATAGATATTGTCAAATTATTCTCCTAAAAGGTACCAATTAACATTCTCTCTGACACTACCAGGGTAGTACACACTTTCATAACAGTATTCTTTTGCTACTGGGAACACACACACACATACACACATACAATTCCAATTATTAGCAAAGCACTTTTTTGACATTTTTAACAACTAGTATGTCTTTTGGAATCTGTCATTGATTTTCTTTGCCCAATTTTTTAAAATATATTTTTTAGATGTTGATAGACCTTTATTTACTCATTTATTTTATGTGGTGCTGAGAATCGAACCCAGTGCCTCACACATGCCAGGCAAGCGCTCGATCACTGAGCCACAACCCCAGCCCCTCTTTGCCCTTTTTTTTTCCTTCGGTGCTGGGGATTGAACCCAGGGCCTGTGTTTGGGAGGCACTACTCTACCCACTGAGCTATATCCCCAGCCAACGCCCAATTTTTAACCAAAATTTTTTCATAATAATTTTCAAGAGCATTTTACGTATTATGAATACCCTTTGTTATACATGGTGCAAGCACTTTTCCCAGTTCACACACAGCAAAGTGCTATGATATAATAAATTAAACTTTTTGACTGGGAGACCAATACCCTTTTTGGGTGCTAAGTTAACTGCTGTCAATTGTCACAAAGTTATATCCTTCATCTCACCTCATTTCAGATTTAAGCTATCTCTCTAATTTTTAAGAAGAGCTTAGAGAACAGAAAATTTAAATTTAAAAAGAAAACTGAAACAAATAAGGAGCTAGCCCAAATGCATTTTCTTTCCATATGTCCTATTTCTCCTTACCCTTCCAGTTGAGTTATCAGAGATGCTTTCTGCTCCTCCCAATATCCATCTAATATCTAATGCTTCCCTCCCCAGCCTCCCCCACCCCCAATTTATTTATTTGGAGTTTTGATGTTTTGGTAAGTTGCCCAAGCTGGCCAAAAACTTGAGATCCTCCTGCCTCTGCCTTGTCAGTAGCTTGGATTACAGGTGTACATCACTTCACCCAGCTGATGGCAGAATCTTGTGGCCCATGTTCACTACATTATTCACAATAGCTAAAACATGGAAGTAACCCAAGTGTCTATCGGTATAGGAATGTACCGATAAGTAAAATGTGGTATGAACAATGGAACGTTTAGTTTTAAAAAGGAAGGAAACTCTAACATATGCTACAGTATGAATGAACTTTAAGGACATTGTACTAAATAAGCCAGTTACAAAAAGACCAATAAGATACTTCAGTCAATTTTATGGAAACAAAAAGTAGAATGGTGTTTGTCAGGGACTGAGTGGGGCTGTAGAAAGTTATTGCTTAAAGGTTACAGAGCTTCAGTTTTACAAGATGATGAGAGTTGTAGAGATGGATAATGGTAAAGAATTGTAGAAATGGTAAATATTCTGAATGTATTTAGTAAACAGACTGTACACTATAAAATGGTTAAGATGGTTTTATGTTTTATATTTTAACATGCACAGTGGGGGGAAAAAAAGTCACTAATTGTTGTGGTTTAGATACTAGGTGTTCCCCAGAAACTAATGTGTAAGACAATGCAAGAACCTTCAGAGGAGAAATGATGAGTTATGAGAGCCTTAACCCAATCAGTGAATTAATTCTCTAATCAGGATTAACTGAGTGGTAACTGAAAGCAGATAGGGTGTAGCTGGAGGAGGTAGGCATTGGGGGGTGTGCCTTGGGGTATATATTTTGGATCTGGCAAGAGGATTCCTCCTCTGCTTCCTGATCATCATGTAAGCCACTTCCCTCTGCCACACTCTTCCACCATGTTGTTCTGCCTCACCTTGAGCCAGGACGAATGGAGCTGGCTATCTATGGACTGACAACCAAATAAACTTTTCTTCCTGTAATTGTTTTTGTCAGGTCTTTTAATTACCACAGTTGAAAAGCTGATTAAAACACTAGTACTGCAACGCTGATGGTGATATCCACCTTAGAAGAGATTGTCTGAACAAAGATGTTTCCTCCTTTGAGATCAACTAAAGACCAAGCAAGGGTTTAAGCCACTATTTCCTTCTTGTTCTACTGCTCCTACAATAAATAAGACTTTGACTCAAGAACTTGGAAATTAGCTGAATAATTTAAAAAGAATGTGCCTTAGGGAAAATTGGGATGAATTCTTCCCAACCCATTCCCCACATTTATTCCTCCAATACACTACGAGACTATCTGAATTAGTTATGTGACCCTGAATAGTTCATTTACTGTCTGAAATAATCTCTAAGAACTACTGTGAGGCTAATGTTTTAAAATAAAGGGTAAAAAAGCTGGTCTCGGTGGTGGCACACCCATAATCCCAATGACTCAGGAGGCTGAGGTGGGAAGACCCCAAATCTGAGGCCAGCCTAAAGCAACTTACTGAGACTTTGTCTCATAAATGATAATTTTTTTTCTAAATTTTTGTAGTTGTAGATGGCTGGGCATGGTGGTGCATGCCTTCTAATCCCAGCGGCTCAGGATGCTGAGACAGGAGGATCAAGAGTTCAAAGAGCCCCAGCAATGGTGAGGTCCTAAGCAACTCAGTGAGACCCTGTCTCTAAATAAAAACACAAAATATGTCTGGGGATATGGCTCAGTGGTTGTGTCCAAGTTGAATCCCTGGTACCCCTACCCACAAAAAAAAAAAAAAAAGGAAAATTTCAAAAAAAGGATAATTTTATTCCCCATAGGTAACTCTTGCTTTTAGAGCTCTTCATGTTCCTGTACCAATCAGAATAATTATCCTACAGGCCTTGTCCTTATCATCTTGGAAGTTATCCTAATCACTCTGCTTTGATTACGTATTCTTTTGCTTCAACAATACCATGCAATAAAAGGAAGTGCGCATGTGAATTTTTCAAGCTTTTGTGTATCTAAAAATACTTCAATCTTTCTCTCACAAATGACTTATAAAGGCATGGAGCCTGCAGGAGAGGCAAGAGGATGGCTTGAGTCTAGGAGGTCAAGGACAGTCTAGATAACATAGTGAGACCCATCTCAAAATAACAACAAAGAACAAAACAAATATTAACAACTATACAGAATTTTATGTTGAATAATTTTCCCTCAGAAGTTTGATGATTTTTCCCTACTATACACAGCACATTGAAACAACACCTAATTCTACTCCTTTCACTCACTGGGTAGGTTACCTCTTCTTACCCTCAGTTTTAGGATCTTCCTTTATCCTTTTTTTTTGGGGGGGGGGGGGAACCAGGGATTGAACTCAGGGGCACTCAGCCACTGAGCCACATCCCCAGCCCTATTTTGTATTTTATTTAGAGACAGAGTCTCACTGAGTTTCTTAGCACCTCGCCCTTTGCTGAGGCTGGCTTTGAACTCTTGATCCTCCTGCCTCAGCCTCCTGAGCCACTGGGATTACAGGCGTGCGCCACCACGCCTGGCCTTCCTTTATCCTTGATGCCTTAAAATTTCATTAAGGATGTGGCTTCAAGTTTTATTAAGGATATATCTAAGTGTAAGAACATCTTTCAATCATACTGTTCAGCTCTTGGTAAAGCCCTTTCATTACCTATTTCTTTAGAAATTTTTTTTTCTCTTTATCTTGGGTTCTCCTTTCATGCTGCAGGCTTTCCTCAACTATTTAGTGATCCTTAGTTGTCCACTGACATTTAACACTGAGATTATAGGGAACTCTTTGGAATGTGAACTTTGCATTAGGTGATCAGGTGTATTATGGTTCAGATATGAGGTATCCCACAAAATCTCAAGTGTGAGACAATATAAAAAGGCTCACAGGTGAAATGTTCAGATTATGAGAGTTTTTTAATCTAATTAGTGGATTAATTAATGGATTAACTGAGTGGTAACTGTAGGTAGCTAGAGTGTGGATGGATAGTAGGTCACTGGGGATGTACCTTTTTGGGGGTTATATTTTGTCCGTGGTTAGAAGAGCTCTCTCTGTTTCCTTGCTGCCATGCCCTTCTGCCATGATGTTCTGCCTCACTTCAGGTCCAAAGCCAGGAATTCGGCCAACCATGACCTAAACCTCTGAAACTGAACCAAAATAAATGTTTCTTCCTCTACCTTGTTTTTGCTACCTTGTTTTTGTTAGGTCTTTTGGTCACAGTGTTGAAGAAGCTGACTAAAACAGGTGGGAATACAATCCAAAAATACAACCATGTTATAAACAACTATTTTTTAAATATATATGTGTATGTATATATATATATATCTCCTAAGCTACTGACAACTTTTGTGAAAACTGCTATTTCAGAATACACTTTAATTAACTAGAACACTTTTATACCAAAATAAGAGGTTCCCCAAACTATTTTATAGTAAAAGCACAATTAAAGTAAACAAAAACATGATTTCTAAACTTTACAGATGTGGTAATTCAAAAACATTTGTTGAGTGCCTCTTATGAATCAGGTATACCATGCTGGACATTAAGAGAAACAAATATGTATAAATACCACAGTTTCTTTATCTATTCATCTATTGAAAGGCATCTAGGTTGCTTCCACAATCTACCTACTGTGAATTGAGCTGCTATAAACATTGATGTGGCTGTGTTACTGTAGTGTGCTAATTTTAAGTCCTTTGGGTATAAACCAAGGAGTGAGACAACTGGATCAAAAAGTGGGTCCATTCCAAGTTTTCAGAGAATTCTCCACACTGCTTTCCAGAGTGGCTGTACCAATTTACAACTCCACCAGCAATGTGCTTTTTTCCCCACATCCATGCCAACATCTATCACTGTGTTCTTGATAATATCCATTCTAATTGGAGTAAGATGAAATCTTAGAGTTGTTTTAATTTACATTTCTCTAATTACTAGAGATGTTGAATACTTTTTCATATATTTATTAATCACCTGTATATCTTCTTCTGTAAAGCGTCCAGTTTCTTGGCCCATTTATTGACTGCGTTCTTTGCATTTTTGGTGTAAGGTTTTGTTAAGTTCTTTATAAATTTCGGAGATTAATGCTCTATCTGAAGTGAGTGTGGAGAAGATTTTCTCCCACTCTGTAGGCTCTCTTTTCACATTATTGATTATATCCTTTGCTGAGAAAAGGTTTTTAGTTTGAATCCATCCTATTTACTAATTCTTGATTTGACTTCTTATGCTTTGGGAGTCTTGTTAAGGAAGTCTGATCCTAAGTCAACATGGTGAAGATTCAGGACTACTTTGTCTTCTATTTGATGCAGGGTCTCTGGTCTAATTCCTAAGACCCTGATCCATTCTGAATTGAGTTTTGTGCAGGGTGAGAGACAGAGGTTTAATTTCATTTTACTGCATACGGACTTCCAGTTTTACCACCACCATTTGTTGAACAGGCTATCTTTTCTCCATTGTATGTTTTTGGCTCCTTTATCTAATATGAGGTAACTGTATTTATGTGGGTTTGTCTCTATGTCTTCTATTCTGTACCACTGATCTGCCTATCTATTTTGGTGCCAAAACCACACCGTTTTTGTTACTACTGCTCTGTAGTATAATTTAAAGTCTGGTATTGATACCTCCTGCTTCACTTTTCCTGCTCAGGATTGTTTTGGCTATTAGAGGTCTCTTATTCTTCCAGATAAAGTTAATGATTGCTTTCTCTATTTCTATGAGGAATATCATTGGGATTTTAATTGGAATTGCACTGAATCTGTATAGCGCCCTTGATAGAATGGACATTTTGACAATATTAATTCTGCCTATCCAAGAACATGGGACATCTTTCCATCTTCTAAGGTTTTCTTCAATTTCTTTCTTTAGTGTTCTGTAGTTCTCATTGCAGAGGTCTTTCACCTCTTTTGTTAGATTGATTCCCAAGTATTTTATTTTTTTGAGGCTATTGTGAATGGGGTGGTTTTCCTAATTTCTTTTTCACAGGGTTCATCACTTATGAATAGAAATGCATAAGATTTATTCACTACTTTGCTGAATTCATTTATTAGTTTAAATAATTAGTTTAAACTTCTAGAAGTTTTCTGGTGGAGTTTTTTGGATCCTCTAAATATAGAATCATGTCATCAGCAAATAGTGACAAGCTTGAGTTCTTTTCCTATTCATATCCCTTTAATTTCTTTGGTCTGTCGAATTGTTCTGGCTAGTGTTTTAAGGACAATGTTGAATAGAAGTGGTAAGAGGGCATCCCTGTCTTGTTCGTTTTTAGAGGGAATGCCTTCAGTTTTTCTCCGTTTAGAATGACGTTGGCAGTGGGCTTAGCATAGATAGCCTTCACAATGTTGAGGTATGTTCCTATTATCCCTATTTTTTCTAGTGTTTTAAGCATGAAGGGGTGCTGTAACCAACCTAGATGCCCTTCAACAGATGAATGGATAAAGAAACTGTGGTATATATACATAATGGAATATTATTCAACTATAAAGAAGAATAATTTTATGCATTTGCAGATAAATGGATGGAACTGGAGAATATCATGCTAAGTGAAATAAGCCAAGCCCAAAATACCAAAGGCCAAATATTTTCCCTGATAAGTGGATAATGATATATAATGGGGTGGGGGGAGAAGAAAGGAGGAACTTTAGATTACGTAGAGGGAAATGAGAGGGAGAGGAGGTATGAAAAATGGTGGAATGAGACAGACATCATTACCCTATGTACATGTATGATTATACAAATGGTAGGAATCTACATTGTGCACAACCATAGAAACAAGAGATGTACCCTATTTGTGTACAATGAATCAAAATGTAGTCTGCAAAAATAAAAAACAATTTAAAAAAAAGAGAAACAAATATGGAAAAGATATAGTATATACACCAAGAAAACATAGACCAAAGAATGAAATACATATGCACCAAAAAAAAACAATGTGCAATGTAATTCCCAAAATGAACAGACACAAAAAGAAATACTATCTAATCTATCCAGGAGCAAGAGGCAGTGTCAAACAAGACTTCATTGAAACTTAAGCTTTCAGCTTTTTTTTTTAAGCGGGTGAAGTAATAGTTTCAAAGATGAACTTCAGAGAGGACTTTATAAACCAAGAGAATATACGCAAAGGCACCAAGTCACTGACAATTTTGTAAGAACAAAAAACTTCAGTATAATTACAGTTTAAATTTTAACAGTGAAAAAATGGCAAAGTTAACACTGGACAAATGAAAAAAGCACAATGTATAAAAGTAGGGACCTTACAGTTGGGTGCAGTGGTATATACCTGTACTCCCAGCTACTTGGAGGATGATTCAGGTTCAAAGGCCAGCCTCAGCAATTTAGCAAGGCCCTCTTAAAATAAAAAAATAATTTAAAAGATTGTAAGTGTAATTCAACAGTAAAGCACCCCTGGATTCAATCCCCTGTAGGAAGGAATTAAGAAACAAAGAAACCCTGTCTTTCAGTTTTATTTTTACATATCTTTTGTACCTAGCTCATAACAGGGTCTCAATATTGGATGAAAGTGTAGACAAATGTTATACAAAAGAGAGACAATACAAGGACCCTAATTTGCAATAATCTAAGAATAAGAAAAGGAAACACCTGCATCGGAGCTATTAAGAAATTGGATTAGGAAAAAAAAAATTCCCCCAATAGTAGATCACTGAATAACCTACTTTATATATATGCACATTTTCCAAGTTTTTAAGAATAATCATGGTACTGCTCTATATGTAGGAAGAAATAACTTTAGAGTGGAATGAACAGTTACCAATAATTAACTTTTTGTGGTCCTAAAAGCACATGAGAAATTCAGAGTAACTCCCGGGTTTTTAACTTGAGAACTGAGAGGATGGGATCTGGGAAATCAGGAGAAAGGAGTAATAAATTAAAACATCAAAGCTTCATCCAAAACAGGATGTCCATTAGAAAAAATACTTATAAAAAAAAAAGCCTGACCATATAATACATAAAGCAAGTGAGAACAATTTCAGGCTATAAAATCATACAGTATATTTTCTTTGGCTACAATGCTATAAGATTAAAGATCAATAAAAAGGTAACTTTCTAAAGTTTTGAAAATACACTTTTTAAATAACCCTGTTTCTTTCACAAATAAACTGCACAGAGAAAGAGAGCAAGATGTAGGGTGTCACCTGTAACTGAAAAAACTTAAAAACATTTTAAAATGAGCAAATTAAAATATAACCCTTAAGCACATTTGCAAAATTAGACTTAAAAAAAAAAACAGTAATGACATAAAACAGAATGGAGATTACTTTTGGGTGATGGAAGGGCTGGAATTTGGACTTCTGGTTTGGCTGGCAATGTTCTATTTTTTAACCCCAACACGGTTACAAAAGTGTTCCCTTTAAAATAGTTTATTAGCCTATGAATTTCTCCTATGCAATTTACTTGTGCTGACATTAAAAAGGTGTTTAAAAAAAAAAAAACAGTTAACATCCTAAGAGACCTGAGAAAACATTGTCTCCATGAAATTAAAAATATAAGGAGTTCTAAGATACAAAATTATAGCCAAAATAAAATATCAATAGACCAAAAACCAAAGGTAATTAAAGGAAACAGAATAAGAAAATCAAAGGATCAATTTAAAAAATCCAACATGTGAAAACAGAAAAATGGTGGGGAGAAAATTATCAAAGAAAAAATTAAAGACTTCCAGAATTGAAGGAAAGGAGTCACCAGATTGAGAAGGCCATCAATTTGAATTAAAAAGACCCATGCCAAAAAAATCAAGAATAAAGATACTATGTTTAGCCGGGTGAGGTGGCACACACCTTAATCCCAGAGACTTGGAAAGCTGAGGCCCTAAGCAACTCAGCAAGACCCTGTCTCTAAATAAAATACAAAAAAGGGCTGGGGATGTGGCTCAATGGTTAAATGCCCCTGGGTTCAATCCCTGGTACCAAAAAAAAAAAAAAGCAGCAGCAGCAGCTAGAAGCCAGTAAAACTATTCACTTAAAAAACTGTGAAGGGGCTGGAGTTGTAGCTCAGTAGTAGAGCATTTGCCTAGAATATGTGAGGCACTGGGTTCGATTCTCAGCACCACATAAAAATGAATAAATAAAATAAAATAAAATAAAATAAAATAAAAGGTATTAAGCCCATCTACAACTAAAAAAAATAATAATAAAAAACATTTTTTTTTTAAATCTGAGTGAAAACTTAATTCTAAGCAAGGTATGGTGGGGCGCACAGGCAATCCTGCAACTTCAGAGGCTGAGGCAGAAGGATTTCAAGCTTCAAGGCCAGCCTCAACAACCTAGTAAGACTGTCTCAAAATAAAAAGGGTTGGGATATAGTTCAATGATAAAACACCCATGGGTTCCATCCCCAGCGTCATAAATACATACTAAGTGAAAATCAGCTTTATAACCAACTGAATTATCAATCAAGAGAGAGTAAAATTAAAATGTTTTCTGATTGATCACCTTTCTGTGAGCTTGATAGAAGAGAGTAAATAAAATAAAATAAAAGGCAGACATTGAATACAAGAGATTCAACATAGTAGAGGGCCAAAAAGAATGACTGTGAAGGCAAGCCCCAAGACAAATTAGGTACCTAAGTCTACATACCACAAATCAAAATGAGAGCCGAACTCCATGAGGTTATCTCTGAGAAAAAATAAACGGAAGTGAAAAACTGTATGTATGATACATGACATTGTGGAAAAGTACACTGTGGGATGCTTTACAAAACAGTTAAGATGTGTGAAGATTTCTATGTTTAAAGTAAACTAGGCAGGCTGGAGATATAGCTCAGTTGGTAGAGTGCTTGTCTTGCATGCACAAGACCCTGGGTTTAATCCCCAGTATCACAACACAAAAAAAAAAAAAAAAAAAGTAAAATATAATATAAAAATTTTTTTTTAAGAAGTATTTTTTAAACCCAGTTGTACTAAGAAAAAAATATCCTAGAAACAACAGCTAAAAGCAGCTAACTTAAATGTTTGGCACTTTTCCAAATTCTTTGCATGTATTAACTCATCTAACTCTCACAACTATTTCTATTCTATATGGTTCATATGTAAACAATTTTTATATAATCACAAATGAAAACAGTTTGAAATTTATAAAACCATACTGAAATAATTGTGGGAGGGGTTGAAAGAAATTCCTCATCTAACAGTATAAGAACATGTCCAAAATTGATGAATCAAGTTGCACTGATTCCACTTAGAAGGACTGCAAGTTCGAGGTGAGCCTAGGCAACTAGAGAGATACTGTCCCAAAATAAAAAAATGAAAAGGGTTGAGATGTAACTCAGTGGTAGAGTGCCCCTGGGTTCAATCCCCAGTACTGGGGACTGGAGGGTAGAGGAGGTGCAGTGCTATTTTACCTAGAAATATAAAGAAATGGCTAAGACTTAAAAGTAATTGTCTCACTGGGCATGGTGGCACATACCTGTAATGACAGCAACTTGGAAGGCCAAGACAGGAGAATCACAAGTGTGAGGTCAGCCTCAGCAACTTAGCAAGAACTCAGCAACTTAGCAAGACATTGTCTCAAAATAAAAAAATTAAAAAGGGTTAGGAGCTGGGCGTGGTGGCACACGCCTGTAATCCCAGCACTTGGGAGGCTGAGGCAGAAGGATCGCAAGTTCAAAGCCAGCCTCAGCAACTTAGCGGGGCCCTAAGTAATTCAGTGAGACCCTGTCTCTAAATAAAATACAAAATAGGGCTGGGGATGTGGCTCAGTGGCCGAGTGCCCCTGGGTTCAATCCCCAGTACAAAAAAGGGGGGGGGGGGGGCCAGGGATTTACCCCAGTGGGAAAATCCCCCCCGGGGGCTCAATTCCCAGTACCTAAAAAAATAAATAAATAGACATAGTTGCCACTAAGGAGTGAAAAGGGGTGGAAGAACAGACAAGAAATTACATATTTTCACTAAAAGTTTTTAAATTTTACAACTCTCTGACATTTTAAACTCTTACCAAGCAATACTTTGATAAATATTAAAAACTTAAAAAATAGAAAATGATAAAACCAATGAGATAAACCCTTGGTTATCTTAACATTCACAGCAGTATTTCACAAAAGGCAGTCTCTGAAATACAAGTTCTACAGAATGTTAATAGTTGATATATATGAAAAAAGGGTTCCATAACCAAATAGTCAGAAAGGCTTTTCACAGAACTTCCTTGAAGCCAATGTGACAACATACTTCATAATTTTTCCTTAATATTAAACCACAGGAACTCTCAATTCCCTCCCCCTGAAACGGCTCAAAACACTATTGTTGTAGGCACTGGTTCTCAATTCAAATCCATAAACTAGAATCAATCTTCAGCAATGAAAAAGGAGGACAACATATTGAGTATTTACTTAAAGTCAATTACCTTAAAACATCATTCTATATTTTGAGAGCATGTTCTTCTTTATTTATTTTGGTACCAGGGATTGAACCCAAGGGCAATTAACCACTGAACCACATCCCCAACCCTTTTTATTTTATATTTTGAGACAGGACCTTACTAAGTTGCTAAGGTTGGCTTTGACCTTGCAATCCTGTCTCGGCCTTCCAAGTAACTGGGTCTACAGGTGTGAGCCACTGTACCCAGCTTGAGAGCATATTCTTATATTCTTAAATGTAAGCTTAAAGTATCTTTTATGAAAAGATAGTGATCAGTGGCAATTTTTAAAAACACTCTTGCTATCCAAAATTAAAAGTTAGCAACCCTGTCAGTGGGGTTTCCAACCTGTCCAACCCTGTCAAAGAAATTATTCCAACCCTGTCAAAGAGATAAAATGGTTCCTGAAAGTTAAGTACTGGAATATTTGAAAAACTCTCATTTGCTGAGTTTAGTTTATTCTAAAATCTTAGCTCCTCAAGAAGATCATAGGTGGTTTGGGAGTGTGGGGGAAAAATACTGAAGTATTCAAATTATAAAAATGGAGAATTTGTTGAAACAAGAAAAACAACCTAACCAAAAGTTTTCATATATTCTCACAAGCCTTCTTATTTTCATACACTGATGACTAAGTCTGAATCTTCTGTGTAAAATATATACCAAAAGCAGAATCAAACAATTTTCCAGACATTGACAACCTAACAGCTTCAAGTAAACAAATGGAATTTGTACTTTAAATTACAATTGAGAGGAATCACCTTGCCTATCAATGATCTCTAAAACCTCATGATGTCATAAGGTAGGTATTTTAAATATCTCTTAAATAAACTGACTACAGCTGGTATGTATCCACACAATTATTGTTAATTAAAAAAATTTAAAGCAAAAAACCCTAACATTGTACTTAATTTCATCTCATTGGATTGAAATTTCTCCACCCTTACCTCAGGTTGAGCCCGAGCCCTTTAGAATTAAAAATAGCTTAGCCACCTAAAAGGAGAGGCTATGACAAATTGTTTACACTTTCAATGAGTGTAGCTCTTCTACTCTTCAATGAAATTACAGAAAATAATTTCAGCTATCTTAAAGAATAAAAGACCAGTTTTTATAGACATGTTTGTATGTTGAGGTTTTTGAAACCTAATTTCTGATCATGAAAGATTTTAAAAACTATAAAAATACAGATCTTAACTTTCAAAACACTGTAAATAACACTGTTAATATAACATATCAAGTGTTTTCAGAATACCAAAGAGATTTCAAGAACAGATCAGATTTTTTTTTAAATAAGACAACTGGTTAAATTTTCATCACAATATCTACAACCATCTAAAACTATTTGAGCAAATGGAAAACAGACTGGCTCCACAATGACACTTGAACTCTGGCTAATAATTTAGTTTGCAGATCTTTGATGACATTAGTTTTGAGATGACTACCTACAGTACAATGGCTAACAGAGAATGGTTAGTTACAGACTTAAAACACTAAAACATATGAGGTCAATTAATATACATTAAAAACCATAGATAAATGAAATTGTGCACATACACTTACATTCAAGTCCAGAATTGTAAAGTTGTTTACATTTTTACACAAATAAAACTCCACTAATAATTCAGGCAAGATTAAAATGAATGGAAAGTACACAATTGTCACTATAATCCTGCGGACTATAGCCCTAAAACCAAGAAGAAATAATGGAACTGAGATGCACTTGCTTCAAATCCCTAAGAGTTAAAAAAATTAAAAAATTCCAATGAAAAGTATGAATTGGATTCCAACTATGACAAGATCACAAAATATAGAGGGGAGGGCAAGAATATACTCAGAATTAACTAGTGGAAAACCAGGTCATTTGTTATCACTAGCAAGTCTCCTGCCCACAGTATATTTAGTCACATGATTTTACAGGTCTAACTGAAGTCATCCACTAGTGATAAAATCATGCATTTCTAGAGATGATGGATCAACCTGGCTGTTAGATTTCCTGGAATAATAGCTTACTGCCTTTGATTTTGACATAATAAAATGGTGAAGGAAATGGTGTCTCTAGCATTTGGGTCAGGAGTAGGGGTGGGAGTAATGAGGACTGAACCCAGGGGTGTTTTACCACTGAGCTATATATTCCCAGGCCCCATTTGATTTCTTGTTTTGTTTTGTTTTTGAGACAGAATATCACTCAGTAGCTGAGGGTCTCACTGAACTGCTGAGGCTGGCCTCAAACTGGCTATCCTCCTGTCTCAGCCTTCTGAGTTGCTGGGATTACAGGCCTGTACCATTGTACCTGGCCTTTAATATTCTTTTTCAAAGCTCCACTTTCAAGAATCTCATAAATACATAAGAATTTTTTAAATATTTCTTCAAACATCAACATGACTGGGACATTAAGATATCATGCTAAAAATGTTACAAATCAAATACTGCACATTTACTTTCCCCCTCCCAAAAACTTTTTCATCTCTAGATCCAGCCTTACTGGCCTCCTATCAAGTCTTCAAAAACCAAGATCTAGCCAGGCATAGCAGTATGCACCTAAAATCTCAGCTATTCAAGATAACAGAAGCAAGAGGATAATTCGAGCCCAGGAGTTCAAAGCCTGCCTGGGCAACATATTGAGACCCTGTCTGATAGGAAAAAAAAAATCCAAGATCTTTCCCACACAAGGCATTTATACATATTATACCTCACACCAAAATTACTCTCCTCCACAACTGATTCTCCTAAATAATATATATAAAAGTATAGATACACTCTACAATATTGTCAGAGAACTGTTTATAACATATTTCTTTTTCCGCAATTGTTTTAAAAACTGACAAATACAAATAAAGAATATAATAATCACCAGTATACCTTTCACTTATATTCACCAATTAATACCCATCCCCCTCACCACCTTTTTCTTTGGCTAGGAGTGACAGGGAAGGCTTATAATCCCAGGTACTCAGGAGGCTGAGGCAGGAGGACTTCAAGCTTGAGGCCAGCCCTGCGCAACTTAGTGGGACCCTGTCTCAAAATAAAATTTTAGGGATGGGGCGGTAGCACTTGCCTAACATGTACGAGGCACTAGGTTCAATCCTTAGCAACACATAAAAATAAATAAAATAAGGCATTCTGTCCATTTACAACTATAAAAAAAACTTTTTAAATAAAAATAAAATAAAATTTTAGCCAGGGATAGTGGCACACACCTGTAATCCCAGCAGCTCGGGAGGCTGAGACAGGAGGATCAGGGGGTTCAAAGTCAGCCTCAGCAAGAGCAAGGCACTAAGCAACTCATCCAGACCCTGTCTCTAAATAAAAATACAAAATAAGGCTGGGGATGTGGCTCAGTAGTTAGGTGCCCCTGAGTTCAATTCCCAGTACAATAAATAAATAAATAAATAAATAAATAAATAAATAAAAATTTTATCAAGGACTGTGAATGTACCTCAGTGGCAGAATGCTTATCTAGCATGTATAAGACCCTGGTTCAATACCTGGTACTTTCAAAAAATATATATATTTTCCCCCCACATTTTTCTTTCCTTCTCTCTCTCAACAAATTTTTTTTTTTTACTAATCCATTTGAAAGTTGCACTTCCCCTATAACATTAGCATTTAAAAGCTCGTAAAACAGTGAGCTTTATACTACACAGCCAAGACCACAATCATATTCAGAAAACAATGTTGATTCAATATTATTGCCCAATATACAGTTCATTCAAATTCTCCAATTTACCACAAAAACATCCTTTATAGCTTTTCGAAATCCAGAATCCAAATTTTGTTCTTTCTCCCCACCACCACTTGACATTTTTGTAGTCAGTTATCCTGGTAGTAAACCCCACATTCTGGATCCATCTTATTGTGTTATCATGATTAAAGTCAAAACAGTTTTAGCAAAAAGTACTACATAGAAGGTACTGTGTAGCCAGGGGCGGTGGCGCACACCTGTAGTCCCAGCACTTGGGAGGATGAGGCAGGCGGATCGTGAGTTCAAAGCCAGCCTCAGCAACTTAGTGAGGCCCTAAGTAACTCAGTGAGACCCTGTCTCTAAATAAAATACAAAACAGGGCTGGGGATGTGGCTCAGTGGCGGAGTGCCCCTGGGTTCAATCCCCAGTATCAAAAAAAAAAAAAAGAAGGTACTGTGTGATTACTTCCCATGTGTCTCCTCCCACTCCTCCCTATTCCTCTGAATTCATATTGCATACTTCACAAGGGCAGTGAAAATGTCTCTTGTTCAACAACATATCTCTAGCACCTAAGACTATAGTCCATAGAAAGTCAACATACATTTGTTGAATAAAGAAAATTCTTCATAATATACACCAAAGTTCAGTACTTTAAGATGGACAGCCAAGAGTTATTTGTTGTTAACTCAAGATTAAGAAGGAGGGCTGGGGAAATGGCTCAGTTGGTAGAGTGCTTGCCTTGGGTTCTAATCCCCAGCATGGCAAAAAAAGAAGTAATGTCATTAGGATCTAAAATTATATTATGTGAATGATGTGAAATTATAAAAAGATTTCTCATACTGGGTAAGTGCATTTAACAATGGCAACAAAAACTACCCTATCTAATGATGGAGAATTCATAAAGAATAAAAAAATTTTCAGACTGAAAAATATGGAAAAAAAATTCACTCAGAGTCAATAGAGGGGTTCAAATGCTCATAAGAACCTTAAACTAATATAAGGACAGGAGAAAGTGATGCTCTCTTCTCAATGAAAATTGGTTATTCTGTTTCAATATGTTTAAAATATCTTCCTATTGCAAAATTATTATTCTAAATAAACAACTCCAACTCTACTATGAATAGGAAAGTGATACATGTACTAGATGCTTCTGAATGAGCTAAAAGCTCAAAATGATTAAGACATAGTCTCCTGGCCTAGGAGAAAACCATTACCTGTTTTTCAGAAAGTTTTAGGTACTGGGGCACAGATCAGTGGTAGAGCATGTGCTAAGCATGTGCAAGGCTCTGGGTTCAATCTCCAGAAACAAAACAAATAAAGTTTAAGTGCTTTATATAACTAGTGTTATGGTTTAGATATGAAGTGTCCCCCAAAAGCTTATGTGTAAGACAATACAAAAAGGTTCACAGGTGAAATGATTATGACAGCTTTAGCTTAATGAATGGATTAATCCACTAATATGGATTAACTGGGTGGTAACTGTAGGCAGGGAGGTAGGGTACGGCTGGAGGACATGGGTCACTGTGGGCATGCCTTTGGGGGTTTATATTTTGCACCTGATAGGCAAAGCCCTCTCTCTGCTTCCTAGTGCCATGTCCTGAGTTGGTTTCCTCTGCCATGCCTTTCAGCCATGATGTTCTACCTCACCTCTAGCCCACGGCAAAGGAGTTGGTCATCTAAGGACCGAGACCTCTGAAACTACCAGCCCCAATAAACTTTTCCTCCTTTATGATGTTCTTGTCCAGTCTTTTGGTCACAGCAAAAACTGACTAAAACATACATACCTCCAAGTAATTAACATACAAAAAAGAAATTTTCTCAAATACAATGATCACTTCCACTATGTATACACGTTCTGAAAGAGGAACCTGGTGAAAGATCTGTTGGGATATTTAATCTCTTCACTTGCAAGGTAGGATGATAGCTCAGAGGAAAGAGAAGCTCCAAAAAAATGAAATTCCTCACCTTTCTCCTCACTCCCTTTTCCTTAAACCCACCCACTTCTCTAAAAGACATGCTTCTTGGGACTGGGGCTGTAGCTCAGTGGTAGAGCATTTGCCTAGCATGTGTGAGGCACTGGGTTCGCTCCTTAGCACCACATAAAAATACATAAAATAAAGGCATTGTGTTCACTTACAACTAAAAAATATATATTTTTAAATTTATATATAGAGAGGGGGGAGATAGATATGCCTCTTTTCCCTAGGACTAGAGAGATCTTAAATCAAGAATCTTACTTCAGTCAGCCAGGTGTGGTGGTGCATGACTGTAAGCCCAGCAGCTTGGGAGGCTGAGAATGCAAGTTCAAAGCCAGACTCAGCTAAGCAGTAACTCAGTGAGACCCTATCTCTAAATAAAATACAAAATGGGGCCAGGGATGTGGCTCTGTGGTTGAGTGCCCCTGGTTTCAATCCCCAGTACCCCAAAAAAGAATCTTACTTCTTCATCAACAATTTCCCTTCTTTTATTTTAAATCCCCTCCAATTCTCCTTGGTGTAAACCTGTCATAATCAAAGTAAAATTAAAACAACAAAGATTCTGACAAGTTACTTTTCCACTTTTCTCATTCTTTTCACCAATAAACTTGGAAAAGCGCTTTCCACTTAATCCATAACAAGCTGACTTCTGTCCTGAACACTGTTAACAACTGCATCAAAGTCCTTCAAATACCAGACAAGTCTTCCAGTTCCCTCTGTTCCCAACCTTTGATAACTGATGATTATGACCTATTTCCTGAAATTGTCTTCTCTTTGTTCCTGGAGTATGTGACTTTTCTCCCACTTCTCTGGCCATTTCTGTTTCCTGTAGTTTCTTCCTTCTCCGCTAAATCCTTAAATATTTGAGTTGTCTGGAATTCCCTCCTCTTGTTCTACATGTTTTACTTGTCCTGAATAGACTCCTAATGCCTCACCTAACTTTTCGGTTGAGATTTCTAAATCTCTTATCTCTAGTCCCATTTTATCTCAAAAAACTTCAGATCATTTTTCTACTTGCTTACTCTATCTGGATTCTCCTAGCACCTTTAACAAAACTAACATCAAATTCTTCAAACTTCTTCCCTTTGTTCAGTATGCCCTGAGTTAATACTATTACTAGCTGACTACTTCTCAAACTAGAAATATCCTTGATTCTTTCACCTTCCCTAACCCAGCAAATATTCACCAAATCCTGCTCTTTCTTTCTTAAAAACTCCCCAATATTACAAAAACCACTGCCTTACTTCAGGCTATTAGCTCCTCCACAATTACTAATGACTCCCAACTGACCTTCCTGCCACTAACTTCATAGCTTATTTAATGCTTTTCTTTTTTTTGGCAATGATGAGGATGCAAGAACTTAGGCAAGAACTGTAACAGCTGTAGTCTCAGTCCTTAATGCACTTTCAATTTGCAATTAGAAAAACCTGTTTTAATCACTAACTACTCTAAAGAACTGCAACAGATCCTAACGTATCTAAGGACATCTCATTTTACATTTTAATGCAAAACAAAAAACAAAACCCAAAACCTAATCTTATAATTGAAACTGATACTACTTTGGGGCGGGGGCTATATCTCCAGACCAAACCTCCCCCCTTTTTAGACAGGATCTCATTAACTTGCTAAGATTGGCCTCAAACTTGGCAATCCTCCTGCTTCTACCTCCTGAGTCACTGAGATTACAGGCATGTACCACCACAACTGGCATGACTGATGTATTTTATAATTACTAATTGTTCAGATTGCGAAATATTTCTCCTTGCCAACATATATGAAACATCCAAGAGTACTGGCGCACACACAGAAACTCAGTATCAGCAGGCACTGGGAAAAATGTCAGAGAAAATACTGAGGCATCTCATGCCCCTAGCCCACCACTAAATGGTTTGGGAAGAGGTTGGGGTAAATAGCAAATGAGACACGTTCAGCTTACTTCCCAAAGTACAAATCAAACACAACTTGTTCTAAGTATGAGCCCACATTGGAGCCCAGAACTATTACAAATTTTAATTCTCATAGTTTTTTTTTTAATATTGTATCACCAATACATTTGGTACAAAAATTAATACTGTGAAGAAAAATTCTTGCTGTAAAACTCAGTGATTTGGAATCTCCAACCCCAAATGATCAGAATAAATTAATTCAGCAAGGTTGCAAAATGTAAGATCATTAAACATAAGTCAAACACATTTCTATATAGTAGCAATATTCTGAAAATGAAATTAAGAAAAAAAATTCCATTTACATTAGCACCAAAAAGAACAAAATACTTAGAACTAAATTTAACAACAAAAAGATTTATACAACAAAAATGACAAAAAATCAGAAAAAATTAGACTAGAAAGACATCCTATGTTCATGGATGTTAACAATGCTAAGATGGCAATTCTCCCCAAATCAAACTACAGACTCAATTGGATGCCCACCAAAATTCCAGCTTGAAAAAAAGCATGAAAACCCCAAATAGCCAAACAATCCTAAAAGACCAACACTTCACAACTCACACATTCTAATATCAAAAACTACTACAAAGCAACAGTAATCAAGATGTTATGGTAGTCATAGTATAGATATATAAGTTAATGAAATAAAACTGAGAATTCAGAAACAAACCCTTCCACGTATAGTCAAATGATTTTTGACAAGACTGTCAAAACAATTCAATGGAGAAAGAAACTGGTCCTAGGAAACTGGAAACTATAAGCCAAAGACTGAAGTTGGACCCCTACCTCATATCATTTATAAAAAATTAACTCAAAATGGATCATGGACCTAAATGTTAGCACTAAGACTATAAAACTTAATAGGAAGCATAGGGTATATGCTTCCTTACTTCCTATTTGACTTAATAGACAATGGTTTCTTAGAAACGACATTCAAAGCACAAGCAGGGCTGGGGTTGTGGCTCAATGGTAGAGCACTTGCCTAGCATGTGTGAAGCAATGGGTTTGATCCTCAGCACCACATAAAAATAAATAAAGGCATTGTGTCCATCTACAACAACAACAACAAAATTTTAAAAAGCACAAGCAAAAAAGGGGGATAAACTGACTTCATCAAAATGAAGGACTTTTCTGCTTCAAAGGACACCATAAACAAAGTGAAAAGATAATATACACAATGGGGGGAAATGTTTGTAAATCACATGTTAGAGAAGGAACTTGAAGGGCTAGGGTTGTGGCTCAGTGGTAGAGCACTTACCAAGCCTGTGTGAGGCAATGGGTTCGATTCTCAGCACTGCATATAAACAAATAAAGGTTCATCAACAACTAAAAAAAATTTATAAAAAAGGAACTTGTATCCAAAATATACAAAGAATTTTTACGACTCAAGAATGAAAAGATAACCCAGTTTTTAATGGCCAAAAGATCTAAATAGTTCTCCAACAAAGGTATAAAAATTTCCAATAAGCATTTGGAAACATGCTCAACCTCATCAGCCATCAAGGAACTGCAAATCAAAACAACAATGAAATACCACTTTCCACCTACTATAATTGATGATTACAATCAAAAAGACTTGTCTTGGTGAAGACATGGAGAAATTGGAAACCTCATAGTGGTGAGACTACTGAATGGAAGAGTCTCTAGAAAAGTTTGATGGTTCTCAGAACGTTTAAACAGTTATCATCTGACCCAGTAATTCCACATGTAGATATGTACCCTAGAGAAATGAAAATACATATCCACACAAATTCTGTGCAATGCTTATTACAGCATTACTTACAAGTCAAAAAAATAAAAACAACCAAATGTCCATCAACTGATGAATAGACAAAATGTGTATTTTCATACAATGAATTGATTTGATATGTGTTACAACATGGATGTACTTTGAAAACATTATGTCATATAAAAGGAATCAAACACAAGGCCATATATTGTATGATTCCATTTACATAAAACATTCAGAATTCAAAAATCTATAGGGACAGAAAGTAGATTAGTGGTTGCCAAGGGCTGTGGGGAGAAGGGAATGAAGAGTGACTATTAGATAGATTTTCTTTTTTGATATAAGGACAGTATTTTGAAATTAAACAATGGTAATAACTGTAAGACTCTGTGACTATACTTAAAAAAAATCAATGAATTGTATACCTTAAAAAGGTAGATGTGAATTACGTACATATAAACATGGTAGTAAATTATACCTCAAGAGAACTGTTATTAAAAAACTTCAGTTGCTGGGAATGGTGGCGCACAACTATAATACCAGTGTGATCCAGGAGTCTGAGGCAGGGGGATTTTAAGTTTGAGGCCAGCCTTAGCAATTCAGAAAGACCCTCAGCAACTTAGCAACACCCTGTCTTAAAATAATAAAAAGGACTGGGGATGTAGCTCAGTAGTAAAGTACACTTGGTTTCAATCTCCAGTACCAAAAAAAAAAAAAAAAAAAAGTTAAGGGCTGGGGATATAGTTCAGTTGGTAGAGTGCTTGCTTTGCAAGCACAAGGTCCCGGGTTCAATCCCCAGCACCGCACACACACAAAAAAGTTAAGATTTGTACACTTCAGTATGTGTAAATTTCACCTTAAAATGTTTTAAAAATAATAAAAACAATGGTGTGGAGTGGGTAAAGGTATAGATGAAACAAGATTTGATAATGCTTGGGCTGTGGTTGTAGCTCAGTGGTAGAGCATTTGTCTAGCAAGTGTAAAGCACTGGGTTTCATCCTTAGCACCACATAAAAATAAATAAAGGCATTTTGTCCATCTACAACTAAAAAATATTTTTAAAAAACTTAATAATGCTTAAGTTCATTATACTCCCCTGGTTCACTAATGCGTGTCAGAAATTTTCCTTAAGCAATTTTTTTATTTAAGTATAAAAATAACAGTAAACTAACATTCCTTACATCCATTTCTGCTGTTTGTTGACTTAGGAAGCAGAATCTTACATCTTAAAGACTAGAGAAGACCAGAGAAGTATTTACTATTGTTATATGAAAATAGGTAAGACAGAAGACATGGTGTATGACAAAAATGAAGAATTCTTCAGGCTAAAGTGGTCTAAGAAAATTTGAATTTTCTCATTCTTTTTGTTTGGCGGGGAGAGTAGGGGGGGTGTTGGGAATTAACCCAGAAGCCTTTCACCACATCCCCCAGCACTGTTCCCCCAGCTTTTTCTTTCTTTCTTTTTCTTTTTTTTTTTTTTTTGCAGTGCTGGGGGTTGAACCCAGGGCCTTGTGCTTGCAAGGCAGGCACTCTACAAACTGAGCTACATCTCCAGCCCCAACGGCCCCCCCC
>JAJEJO010005098.1:27965-42209 GCA_020662805.1 Glaucomys volans | reverse complement strand
AAAATACAAAATAGGGCTGGGGATGTGACTTAGTGGTTGAGTACCCCCACCTTCCATCCCTGTAACAAAAAAAAAAAAAAAAAAAAAAAAAAAAAATTCACACAGAAGGAAAAATGGCCTTTTTGGCTCTAGCCACAATATCTAGGAATCAAAATATGTTTGATATTTCTTTTGATATCTCTGTAAAGATGAATACCTGAGGTTTTAAACTTAATCACAGTATATTGTGACCATAATGTCCCATGTTCAAAAAATATAAAAAGAATCTTATTCAAAATCTCATTACCACTGTTTTATTTTTTATTTCCTTTCATGTTTTTATCATATAAAAAGTGTAATTATATTGTATATATAGTATGTCATAAAATGACTGTTCCATTCTTTTTACTTTTTGTTTCTGCATAATTAGGTGGTGCTATTAAGTTATGCTTTGAGGAATGAATGTCTCCATACTTCCACATTTTTCATTATTCAAGGCATTTCTCTGAGGTAATTTCTACTCATAGAATTGTTAGGTAAAGTCATGAAAGTAGAAAGGAGATGGTTTGAGTAGAGGAAGGAGACCAGGCAGAGGGAAGAGGAGAGGATTAAGTGAGGTACTACATAGTGAATTGGTCAAATTATGATTGAGGCACAATGACACTCACTATTCTGTGTAGTTAACATGCACCAGTAAAAAAATTATCAGGTTATAAGGCAATTTCCATTCTTGCAGGCTCTTTGAGGCAGCTGTATCTTTGACCTGGTGCAGATCTTCTTTTCTCAGATCAAATTCTGAAATGAAGGTACTATCTGTACATCATCTTGCCTCTCTCAGTTCTTAATGATCCACTTGTCAGTCCCCTCACCTTAGTAAATTTGAATACATTTATCTTTTTACTAATTACAGTCTTGACTCTTCTATCTCAATAGTCCATCCAAGTGCCAACTTTTTTTTCTTTCCATATTTTTTATTGGTGCATTGTAATTGTACATAATGGTGGGATTTGTTGCTACATGCATACAATATAACAGTGTAATTTGGCCAGTATCATTCCCCATTATTTCCTCTTTCCATCCCTTCCTCCTTCCCCCCCAGTACAACAACAATTTGTTGTTGTTGTTATTGTTGTTGTACTGGGGATTGAACCTGGGGTGCTCTACCACTGAGCCACACCCCCAGCCCTTTTACATTTTTATTTTGAGACCGGATCTTGCTAAATTGTCAAAAACTGATCTTGAATTTGCAATCCTCCTTCCCTCACAACCTTACAAATTCCTGGGATTACAGCCATATGCCACTGAACCTGGCTAAATACTAACTTCTTAATGTCCTCTAAGTTTTACTTTATCAGCTGAACCCTCCTGTAGACTGGGATTCCTATTTAATTGCCTTGAACTTGAGTGACACCTAAGAGATTAGAAAAAATTTTAATGACTTCCAAAATATATACCAAAAATTGCTTTCTAAAAGTGTTGAACTGATTTACAATGTTCCAGTATATAAGTATTGATTTCGTATACCCTTACCAGTAGTGACACCTAAGATATGAAGTGCACAGATCACCTTTGTTTAGATTTGCAGTGTCCCCAAAAGCTCATCTGTTGAAAGCATGGTCCCCAATACAGTAAGGTTGAGAGGTGGGGCTTTTAGGCAATGATTGGATTGTGAAATCTCTGACTTCATCAATGCACTACTGGGAGGTGGAATATAGTCAAAGGAAGTAGGTCACTGAGGGCAGGTCCTGGAAGGGTTTATCTTCTGCCTGGTCCCTTCTTCTCCACCCTACCTCTTTCTTCTCTCCACCGCCCCCACCCCTGGTCTCTCTCCCTCTGCTTCCTAGATGCCATGAGGTGAGAAGATTTTCTCTGCCATTTGTTCCACCAGAATACTTCTGAGTTGGAGCTGACCTTGGATCAAAAACCCTGAAACTGTCAGCCAAAATAATTATTTCCTCCTCTAAGTTGTTTTTGTCAGGTATTTTGTTCACAGTGATGAAAGCTAACTAACACAACCTTGATTATGAGGTCTACAAAATAGGCAATGAAGAAATAGTATCATGTTAAACCCTAATGCCCAAGGGTCATTCACAACTCCTCTACCCAGACAGAACCATCCTTAACTTAGTCTAAAAGTTAAATACTAAAGCTAAAATACTAAACATTCCTGCAAACTGGCCACAGATTAAACAATTCCAGATTAATAAATTGATTGATTTTTATAATACACATGTATATATGTACAGTATTTGTACAGAGTGGAAAGGAAAGCTTCCTTTATAGAGTTAGATAAAAATACTTTTTTTAAAGTTGTAGATGGATACAATAACTTTATTTTGTTTATTTGTTTTTATGTGGTGCTGAGGATTAAACTCAGTGCCTCACACATGCCAGGCAAGCGCTTTATCACTGAACACAACCCCAGCCCTAGAATGCTCTTGACTGGCATACCCATTTAGGCTTTTTCTCTTTGTTCATAATCCTTTCCCCTTTTCCAAGCCTGAAGCATGAATGTAATGCCTAGAGTAACAGCAGCTATCTTGTGATCTTAAGGGCAAAAGCCACATACTGATGATGATAAAGCAGAAAATAGGAGAGTCCAGCATTATTAACATCCTTAAAAATTGTATTAATCCTAAATTCCTGAACTTTTTGTTTTATAAGGCTTGACAAATTACTTAAATTTCTTTATGTTTTATTTTCTCATTGTTTTAATGGGGGTTAATAACAATATTATATCTACATCATAGGCTTGTAAAGATAAAATTAGTAATTCATGTAAGCATCTAGAACTATGCCTGGCATATAATATGTGTATAATAAATGTAGATTATTTTATAATTAACAAATAAATTATAAAACAAATAAATTCCTATCTTTTAAAAAATATTTTTTAGTTGTAGGTAGACACAATACCTTTATTTTATTTATTTAGTTATTTTTATGTGGTGCTGTGGATGGAACCTCACACATGCTAGGCAAGAGCTCTACCACTGAGCTACGGCCCCAGCCCAAATTCCTATCTTTTTATCTATCATTGCCATTTTTCTGTTATTTTGAACCTAACATATCCTTTTTTGGGGGGGTTGGGGGATCCAGGGATTGAAACCAGGGCCACTGAACACCTGAGCTACAATTTCTAGGGCTTTTAATTTTTTTATTTTGAGATAGGGTCTTGCTAAGTTGCTGAGGGTCTCCCTAAGTTGCCCAGGTTGGCCTCAAACTTGAATTCCTCCTACCTCAGTCTCCTGAATCACACTGGGATAGTAGCCATTTTGGAAGTCAGTTTGTCAGTTTCTTACAAGGGTGAACTTTTACCCATACAGTTCATCACTTACACTCCTTGGCATTTACTCCAATAAGGAAAATCAAAACAAAACAAAAAGCCCTGTTAAGAGACATTTGTATTTGAATGGAAGAGTGAACTTTAGAGATTTGTTTTAGAAATCGGGTAACATACTATGGTCATTATTTGAAAATTAGTTGAAAGCACTGGTCACTATGAACTAAAAGGAGTAAGGATGAGCCACAGAGGCAAATGGGACTGTTACTCCAGCACAAGTGGTGAGGAAGGCTAGTGACACTGAATGAACAAAAGATATGAATCCAACAGACCTTTGGAAAGAGAGAAAGTATATAGAAACTGATCAAGACCATGGTTTTTGATTAAAAGAAGAGGGAACATCAAAGATGATGTCAAAGTTCTAAGCTTGTAAAACTAAAAATGATGATGTAGAAAAAGAGAGAGCATGGGGGTGAAAAGGAAATGAGACGCAGACGAGCAGCGCAGAAACTAGGCGAGGAGATCCACTCTAGAAAGTTTTATTTCCCATTCAGGGTCTGACAAAGGCCATCACTCAGGAAAAGCAGGTGAGGCAGAAAGAACTTAGCTCTGGGGTATTTTATAGGGTGGTTTGAACGGCTTGCAAACGGTTGCCTGAGCTTGTATGAGCTGCTTACATAAGAACTTTCCATGGACTGACAGGACAAATACAGGATGTTCCAGTAGGGTGATTAATGAGAGGTGGAAAGGGGAAGTTAGATTTTAACTCTTGTTTTCTCTATAAGTACCCCTCTAGGGTGGGAAAGCAACTTATGGTAAGAACTTAAAATGGCTACATAGATGCTAAACTTGGGACCTAATGGGGGAAGCTATTTTCAGAAGGTGATGACTTTGTACTAGATCTACTATTTTTATTTTCAATACTCAGAATTTGAGATACAGTAAGACATCCAATAAGAACTATTCCAAATGAACTGGGAGAAAGGGCCTGGAGTTCAGATAAGTGAGAGGATAAAGAAGTATATTTGAAAATAACATGAGTTTTAATTTGTTAATAATTTATTAACATAAATGTTTAAAGTAAGAATGAATAAGCTCTTATGAAACCAAGTACCTGGAGAATAGCAAATAATGAAATGAGCCTTAGGATAGTCCACAGATGAGCACAGAAGTCAATAAAAATAACAGAAGGGTTGGGGATATAGCCTAGTGGTAGAATGCTTGCCTAGCATGTGCAAGGCCCTCAGTTCAATTCCCAGTACTGCCAAAAATAAATAAATGTCAAGGTTAAAAAGTAAATAAAATAAAAATAACAGAAAAGAGTGTTATTTTATGACTTAATAGTGTTTCAAAGAGTTTGGAGATACAACTCAGCAATAGAACACTTGGCTAGCATGCATGAGGTCCCGAGTTTGATATCCAGTACCACAATAATAAGAATGGTAGTATCCAGAAAAATTTCCATTTCCACTCTCAGGGCTTCAGGATAACTCAGACTCTGATTCAAATTAATGAAAAATGCAGAGTTTTGTGAAAATCAATACTAAAACATATCTCTGATTCAATTTAACACTTACTGAATATTTCTCTCTTACTCCCATTTTCCCTGATTGATCTTATCTCAGCCAAAACCTTAATAAACTGGCAACTTTCACTTTGGGTCTTTTGGAACACTGTCTCTGGAAATCCTGAAGTACAGTTATCCTGAGACCATCACAAGGCCAAAGTTACATGTAGCTACTTCATTTGAGTCTCAGCTGAGCATACCTTTGCTGCCATCCATACCAAGGTGTAAGGCATGAGTGAACTAATTCTGAATCCTCCAGTCATCTGTTTGCTAAGTACAAACAAGTGGCCTCATCAGCACCACATGGAACATAATCATTCAGCTGATCTATACCTCAATTACTAACGCATAAAATTTTTAGGTATAATAACATTGTTTTAAGCAGTTTTTAAATAATATATTATGCAACAATATATAACTGAACACCTTGTAAACATGTGCATATCTTTTCTTTCTTGAATCTCAATTCTTAATCTATAAAGCACAGGAATTTTACACTAAATGATCTGAGTTTCTTCTTCCTTGAAATATCTATTTCTTGTCTAGTGACTCACCTGTGACTAAAGTACTTCATATGTTAAAAAAAAAAAAAGAAAAAATTAATCATCTAAGCATATCAGGGATCTGACACAAGAAAGACTTTGAGATTTAAATACAAAGAGAAGGCGGCTCCCTGGTCCAGATCCGCAGGACATGTGGGCACCAGAGCCACAGTGGGTGTGCCTTCCTGAAAGATGTCGTGGCCTACCTTGTAGTGTGGTCTTCAGTGGGACAGAAAATTAATCAAAAACATTAATTTACAAACCAACTCCTGGATATGGGGGCAAAAGTTTAAAAAACTTTTAACACGTAACTCGCATTGTTTTCAAAGCATTGAAATGGATACCAGAGCATTGGGACAAAGTCCAGAAGAGAGGGGCAAAGCTCATATCTGTGCTCTGGGTGGAAAAAGGGTTTTATGTCCTGGGTGGATATTCCAATAAGATCCAGGATGGAGTTGCACAGTCTATTAGCAGCAGTACCAAAGGCCCTGCTGTAGGCCCAGGAGGGCGACTGGCAGGAGGAGCCACTCAGTGGATGGTGTGGCCAGGTGCAGAACAGCTGGAGAGTGCATTTAGGAGTCTATGCTCCCTGCCACCAACACTAATGAGCTCTTGCCACACCTGATGAGGAGGAAGCATAAGTGTATGCAGCCCAAAGATTTTATTTGTAAAACACCAGAAAATGACAAAAGACTTCAAAAGAAATTTGAGAAAATGACTGAAGAGCTACAAAAGCAAAAGAGAACTCAAGATAATGATGTACCCGTCCTCTTTTTTGAATCTTATGGCTCATTGATGTGTAATCCCACAACTAAAATTAGTGGTCACCACAGCACAATGGAGAAGAGATTATAAGAGATGAAGGAGAAGAGAGAAAATCTTTCCCCTATCTCTTCCCAGATGACTGAGCAGTCCCATGAGAATCCAGGTAACTCTATGTGTGAAGCATCGTTGAATATTTCATGTGATTTTTTGTGTTCAGATGAATCCTTTGCTGGTTTACACACATCTTTGGTTGATCTCTGTGGCAAATCAGGATGTGGAAACCAGGAAAGCAAATTGGAAAGGACTATTAATGGAATTAGATACTTGTACATCCTTGTGTGTTAAAAACACTCATTGGCTGGGACTGGGGCTCAGTGGCAGAGCACTTGCTTAGCACATGTGAGGCACTGAGTTCAATCCTTAGCACTGCATACAAAAATAAGCAAATAAAATATAAAGGCATGTTGTTCATCTACAACTACAAAAAAAAAAAAAAAAAAACAGATGGTGCTCATATCAGCACCATCCAGTCATCTCCATCAGTCAAGCACTCAGAGGTCTATGAATCACCTATCAAAGGAAAAAGAGGTAAATTAGCAGAAAGACGCTATAGGAGAAGTAGTCACCCCAGACAAGAGATGAGCCAAGGTGTATCTTTTTTTGTTTGTTTGTTTAATTTTTTTAGGTTGGCAATAGGCTTTTATTTTATTTATTCATATGTGGTGCTGAGAATTGAACCCAGTACCTCACACATGCTAGGCAAGCACTCTGCCACTGAGCCACAACCCCAGCCCAGCCCAGGGTATATCTGAGATGTTTGAGAAATGCAGCCTGTCTTCTATAATTTCTACAGCAAAAGGTTGCCTTTTGGAGCATTCAAGGCCCTGGAATTCCTCAGCAAAGAGAAAAAGAACATCACCTCCAGAAGACTAGCTGAAGAGAAAGAGGCTCAGCAGGAAGCCTGTAGCACCCAGGCTGCAGCTCAGGTGGGAGCACAGCCTGTGGCTGGCAGCCAGGCCTGCCACAGCTACTCCTGATCGTGGGGAGTCCTATGAGGACTGTTTCTCACCTGACAACCTGAAGGAAAGGGGTTCAGAGCAGCTTCCTCCTGGATCTCCACACTTCCAAACCCTGCTCAGCTCAGCTGCAGAAGTTTTTCTAAGAGAGAACAAACATATTAGAAATGTCTGATTTTTCCTACATTAGTGAAAACCCCAAATTAATGCATATGACTCAGATAACAGCAAAATTTCCTCCTGACTTCAAAAACCTGCAAAATGTGAACGAACACAAATTCCAATTGTGTGGCTTCAGAGAAGACACCTGCTACTGGAGACAGCCAGGGGTATGCTGCAAAGGCTGAAGACAGTAGCCCAGATGGAAGCCGGGCTCCATCAGAAGGACAGAGGGTGACTTACATCCTCCCAAAGGAACAGGGAAGACATGAGAGGATCCCTTTGTGTAAAAATCAGGCAGAAAGAAGAATTCATTTCCTCAGTGCTAGACGACTCTTCAGGTGAAGCACCAGACGATTGCAAACTGAATTTTGGGGTGAAATCTACCAAAGAAAAGGAAAACTCGTGTACAGCATATGGTGAAACTATGTGAATCTTTTTAATCTGTAACAAAATCTGTAACAGTGGGTCCACATTTAAAACCTACCACATTCTTCATAATTTAAATTATGCTTTTCTGATTTTTTTATTTTAAAGAATGTGTTTGATATCTCTCAATGATAAATCTTTAGTAATGCTTGCTGCCCTGTGGAATTTCCAGGTTTGTCTGTCAAATCTTGTTGTGAATACACTTCTCCCTGGTTCAGGTGAAAAGGGACAATAATACTTAGCATGAGCAATCAGCCAGGGCAGCGCTTGTCTTGTCATTTGCAGGCTCTCACTTTGGCAGGACTGTGAGAGAGGCATACCAAGACTTTAAAATCCAGGCTCACACCTAGGGGCTGTTCATGTAGCAAGAAATTTAAGATAGCATGAGCCATTAAGTCTGTCAAGGAAGAGGAGATGTGAAGGGTCAATTTTGAAACATCTCATCAAGATTTATTGTTAGCCGGGCGTGGTGGCGCACGCCTGTAATCCAAGCAACTTGGGAGGCTGAGTCAGGAGGATATCGAGTTCAAAGCCAGCCTCAGCAACTTAGCGAGGCCCTAAGCAACTCAGTGAGACCCTGTCTCTAAATAAAATACAAAATAGGGCTTGGGGATGTGGCTCAGTGGCCAAGTGTCCCTGAGTTCTATACCCCGTGTTCCCAAAAAAAAAAAAAAAAAAAAAGGATTTATTGTTGAAGAAGCTTTGGGTAATGTTAATTTTATTCCTGTCTGTAACCATTATGACAACTTATTTATTGAGCGGCATAGGAACAGACTATGTAACTCTAACAACTGCAGCTTTAAATTTGTTCGCCAAGAGTTCATGTGTTGGGAGCTTGGTCCTCACAGGTGGCAATGGTGGGAGGTGGTGGACCTTTAAGAGGTGGAACCTAGAGGGAGGTTGTTACTAGCCCCTTGCTGCTTTCTGTCTGGTGAAATGATTTCTCTCACAATGATCCTTACCAGAGCTGAGCTGATGCCAGTGGTCTGTCCTTGAACCTTCAGTATTATGAGTTAAATAAACCTTTTTTCTTTATAAAGTTAAAAAAAAGTGGCAATAATAAACATTTTGCACTTCAATCAAAAAGAAACTTGACCTCTGATCATCTTTACCTAAAGATTTGGTTAAAGTCTAAATAAGACCCTGTTGACTCTTCATTGTTTCTCTATCTTTGAGTGGTTTTAACCACCATTTTCCAGAGGGAGAAGTCGCAGATGGGGTGAAGTAATCAGAAATATTACATATTTTTTCCTTGAGTGTAAATTTCCCAGAATTATCTCACTAAAAATTAACATTTTCCATATTTTAAGTCTACTATTTATATCTTAATTTTCTCAACATATGTCAACAAGATATTGTATCTTGTATGTTTTCATACTATAGATTCATGTTGACTCCAAAGTGAATGTGAAATAGATTGCACGTGGACTGTTTTGGTAGTTCAAAAAACCATACTCCTATTCTCAGTTTTTATGTTCTTATTCTCAGTTTTTATCTAGTGCATTTTTAAGTGTTTGAATAGCTTTTAATGACACGTACACATGAATTAAGTGGAAGAATACTAGTACTAAACACTGTGTTGCACATGTCGACAGGAGCAGAGTGGTTCTTTCTTTTTTTTTTTTTTTTTTGTTTTGCTGTGCTGGGGATTGAACCCAGGGTCTTGTGCTTTTGAGGCAGGCACTCTACCAACTGAGCTATATCCCCAGCCCCCAGAGTGGTTCTTGAAGCAGATGTGGCTCTTGTCCCAGGACTGAGCCCTGGGGGTCCCCAGCCCTGAGTGCCTGGCTTAAGTGTGAAAGGATGAGGGGTCAGCACTCTTTGACTCCCTGGTGTGATGGTTTGATGTATTTGACTCCATGGAAATGTTATAGGCCAGGCTATATGGGCAATGACTAATCAGACTGCATGTTACCCTGAGACTCCATGTTATGTAGGAAATACTTCTCCCATGGGAACACCCTGCCTCTGTACCCATCATCAGTTGCTTAGCATGACATGTTTGCCAACACAAAACGGCAATTCTTATATAATGAAAAATTGTTCTCTTTTTGATTCCTATTTTTCCTAAACAATGTACTATTTCAACAGTGATTGTCTAGATGTTAGTAGTTTAATTTGTACCTAAGTAAGGTCATTTTGACCCACTTCCCCCTTCTGCTAATGATTTTAGATCTCATGATGTTAGTTTGTAATTTTAAATCATAGCAACATACACTTATGATTGATGTACTGACTTATGGTATAGAAACCCCTGCAACCCTATGGTTGGGGCTGTTCTCCCAATAGCCATTTTTGAGGCGTTGTGTGAAACAGTCAGCCGGCTGGCAATAAAGACTCTCAAATTTGGACTTCTCAGTGGTGATCGGTCTGTTGTTAAGTTGCGTCCTACAACACCTGGGACTTGGAGATATTACACAGGTATGCAGGCAGCCCTTATGTGACTCAGTCTGACTCATGGGAACAGTCTGTATGCCCTGATGTAGGGCATCTTCTAGAGTCTTGTGCCTCTTTTTGTGTCATTCCAAGAGAAAAAATCATTCAGTTCTAAGGCAAGAAGAGAATTCCATGCTGTGTAGCCCAATCTAACCTCTTACTTGCATAATAATGGAGACTCACTGATGTCTTAAGTGTCTGCTGTCAGCCACTGGGACTCAGGTAAATCAGTTCTTCAAAACCTTGAAGCCCTCAGTTAAATGGACACTGCGCTCCTGCCAGAGCTGTGAGCAGGAAAGACTGCTCCGTATCAAACTAGGCTTCTCCGGACCTTCCATGCTGAAATAAAGTCATTTCAGTTTGAAAATAAGTAAGTAAATAAGTAAATAAATAAATAAATAGAGAAAATAATGCCTCTCTTTGGTGCCAGCATAGCGGGTAAGGAGAAGGGTAGGATGGGAAGGTGGTAAACAAGAAGGTGGGGCAACAGCATCAAAGAGGTGAAAGCTGAGGCTTAAGAAATGATGGCAGAGAGTGCTCCTGTGGCAGCTGAAAAGTAGTGAAGCTAGAGAATAAAGATATTGAAAGCTGAAGTAAAACTGGCATGGAGATGAAGGTGGTTCTCAGCCCACTGCGGGAGGAAGGGAGAATTTATCACGAGCCCATCTCTGACCATCTTAGTGGTCAGTAGTTCTGTCTACAAAGTGTAAATCCTCTCTTTCTTGCATTTTTTAATTGTATGCATAGGTACTGTGGGTTTTTATGGTGTCTCATACCCTAAAGTCAACACTGAAACTCCTGGGTAGGAGGCAAGAGTGCTTATCTCGGGTAAAGTTAGAGGATGCCAATTTGTACCTCCATGAAGCTGGTCAAAAAGGGATTGTTGTTTTTATTATTCAGAATAGTCTTGAGTCTTCCTGCCTTAAGTCTCAATATCTATAAAGAATAATTCTTAACTATAAAAATCATTGAAACTATACAGATGAATCTAAATGAATGTAAAATTAGACTTCATTTATTTTCATGTTGCATGGCATAAACTTTTGGGAACTCAAAAATTAAATTGTGACTCTTGTTATCTGGTAATTATGGGTTTGTCAAATCATCCTCCTCCTACCTCAAACCCAGGAGAATTTGCATGTGCTGCCATCAACTGATAGTATGATTTCAGTAGTTGAAAATTCAGGGTGAGTGATTTAAAAATACGTGTGCAGTCAAACCAATCACTTGGGGTTAGGGGTGTATCTCCATTGGTAGAGCAATTGCCTAGTGTGTGTGAGGCTCTGAGTTTGATCCCTAGCACCACAAAGAAAAAAAAAAAAAAGAAAAAAGTCACAGGAGCTAGGTTCCAGTTCCTATTTCCATATACCCTACCTATGACATAGGTTTTGAAGATTAAATCATCAGGGTTGGGTTATGGCTCAGTGGTAGGGCACTTGCCTAGCATGTGTGAGGCACTGGGTTCAATTCTCTCATTAAAATGAATGAATAAAATAAAGGTCTATCAACATCTAAATATAAATAAATAAAATGTTTGGTTTTTTTAATTATCAATATGTTCAGGTAGAATAGTAAGAAAAACAAACCTGTCATTTGCATCACACTGCTCAGTTATTCTCTGACCATTCAAAGATGTGGGCAAGGTGAAAGACACAGCATGAGATAAGAGGCAGAGAAACAGAAGTGGGACCTGGAGGAGAGGAACCCCAGTTGCTGGCCAGCCTGTCATTTTATTACCTGAATGATCTTAAGCAAATTTCCTAAGTTCCTGTGGCCTGAGCTGCTTTGTGGACTCAGTGGGGAGGATAAGGATAAGGATAAACATAAGGATAAGGATAAGGATAAGGGCACAGTGGCACACACAAATAATCTCAAGTACTCATGGCCGAGGCAGGAGGATTAAAGTTCCAATCCAATCTCAGCAATTTAGAGACACCCTGTTTCAATATTTAGAAAGGGCCATGGGTATACTTCAATGGGAGCGCACCTACCTAGCATATATGAACCCCCTGGCTTCGATCCTAGCACTGCAAAAAGAAAAAGAAAGATCATTAAAGCTTCCTCATGCAAATTAATTAGATGATATATGTAAGTGCTTCCTTTTGTTTTGTTTTGTTTTTTCTTATAGGACTTATTATGTGTCTGATTCTCTGGAGCCAACTTCAAGTTCCTGTAGGGTAGGAGGGCATTATGTTTCTCTACACCCTGGTCCTTGGAAATTGATCTGGCACACAGTGTTGCCCTTACACAAACAAATTTTATATGCATATTCATTTGTTTAACAATGTTAAGTGTGTTCTATACGTGAGGAACTGAGCTACACACTGTTAAGCATTAAAAATATATATCCAAAAGGTGGGCTGAATACAGAGTCTGAAGATGATGGCGTTAATAAATAATTAAGATGCAATACAAATGTATAAAGGTGTGAAGTATCCTAGGAATGAGAACAAATTCAGTAAACCTGTGAAGGATAAAATGTGAAGGATAAAATGTGTTTTATCCTTCAGTAATGTGAAGGATAAAAACAAGGATAGAAAGACAGTTGGGTATTATTGTAAGATAATAACAAATTAGACAAATTAGACAAATGGTATTGTCTAAGACTTTTCCATTACAAGGGCTATGACTGCTATCTGAAACAAGCCTCAGAAGGGCAGCAACTCTGCCTAGGAAATAGAGACTGGAAACATGTCAAGATCCCCACTCTATTTCTCTCTCTCTCTCGTTCTCTCTGCACATTTAATCAGTGTCATGCTTAAACTGTTACATTTGTGATCAATAGCATGGGTGCAAGAAAAATCCACACAAAAACCCTTTGTTTGAATGTTTTACACTTTCTGCAGAACGGAAACTAAAATAACCTATTACACAATTAGTCACAAATACAGTCCTGAGCTTTTTTGCTCATACACATAAACATTATCTAAAATATGTTTTCTTTGTTGCAGCTAGGCCTGGCCGCTGCTGTGCTTGACTGAGCTTATAAATCTGTTGAAACCTGCAACTTCCTTGTCCTTCTCTGTTCTCTTCTCCTGCTAAGGTTTGTTTCCTGTCAGTAATTAAAATCTTTGCCACTTCTATAGCTATTACTTCTGCTGGATCTACCACAGCCACTTTGCTTTCATGATTTGACAAAGTACTGGCCTCCACCACCATGGGGGCCAGAGCTTCTACCTCCAAAGTTTCTTTCATTCATGGGTCCAAAATTTGAAGATTGATTGTTGCAATTGCCAAAATAGTTGTAGATTTCACCACCTCTAAAAGTGCTTTCATCACTGCCAAATTAATTTTAGCTATCCCAGCTGCCACCACATCTACCACTACCACAACTGCCACCAAACTACTATAACAGCTCTGAAGCCAGAATTGACAGGCAGTTAGTGAACAGTCAGGGAATCTGGTCAAACTGAGGAATGGAGTCTGGGAAGTTGGAGACGCCCCTGGGAGATTGGAATGTCAGTGCCTTTTTGATCACCAAGGTTACCTGCTTAACTGCCCCTCCCCAAAAGCTGCAAGCAGGGAGTTGCTAATTAATGCCTCCTGGTCCCCCACCTGAATCTCCAGGTGGCCCTTCCCCCCCTGCCATTCGCACCTCACCTTTTTGCTGTGTCACCACGCCATATGGGCAGGAAGGAGAGATAAGGGTCAGAGGAAGGGTCAGAACAAAAGAAGACCCTAACCTATAAAAGATGGAGGGTGCGCTCACTTCTCCAGGATTCCAGAATATCAGCCATGGCCCCCCTTCTCCCACCCGGGAGAAGTTTGTATTACTACTTTTAAATAAAGCCGATTTAACTTGCTTGCCTTGGTGTGCCTCTCTGGCGTTATACTTCAACACCGGAGGAAGCAGAACTCATCACCGGTATGTGGCGGTATCAGCTCCATGACCAAGGTTGTCATTGCCACCAAAACCAACTCTACTTCAACCTCTTTGGCTAGATGAAGCACTAGCCATCTCTTGCTTCAACAGGGTTTATTTTTCACTTCATAGTTGTGACCTTCACTAGATGGTATTTCTTTTCTTTCTTTCTTTCTTTCTTTCTTTCTTTCTTTCTTTCTTTCTTT
>JAJEJO010005098.1:12710-27955 GCA_020662805.1 Glaucomys volans | reverse complement strand
TTTCTTTCTTTCTTTCTTTCTTTCTTTCTTTCTTTCTTTCTTTCTTTCTTTTTCTTTCTTTTCTTTTTCCTTCCTTCCTTCCTTCCTTCTTTCCTTCCTTCTTTTATTTTCTTTTTTCTTTTGTGTGTGTGTGTGTGTGTGTGTGTGTGCGTGTGTGTTACCATGGGGCACTTAACCATTAAAGTACATCTTCAACTCTTTTTTTTCATTTTGAGACTGGTGTCACTAAGTTACTGAGGCTGACTTTGAATTTATACAATCTTCCTGCCTAAACCTCCCAAGACCCTGGGATTACAGGGTTTACCAATGCACCCAGCACTTAGATGGTATTTCTGAATGATAATCTCATCCGTGGAGTCATGGGTCATCTTAAAATCCAAAGCCTCTTTTATTGCCACTCACTTAGTCATGGTTCAATCATTTCCATTTTTCCATCCTGTTCAAAATAATCTCTTAGGTGAAGTTCTCCAGCATCCTTTTTAATGCCACCAACAAAAATCTTTTTAACAGTAAAGCAGGTACCTGGTTTCTGAGAATCATCTCTTGAGTCAGCTCTCTTTGGTTCCACACCTCTTCCATCCACCCTGCATTCATGGGTACATCTTTCTCCTCCACAGTGGAACACCCAAAGCCCCTGAAGCACTTGGTGTTTGGATTTCTCATTACCACACTGCTGGTGAGTGTTCCCCCTTTCTCACAATGGCTCTTCAGACTCTCATGGATTGTTTCAAAGCTCAAGCCTCTGATGAAGAGCTTCTGTAGCTGTTCTGGCTCTTTAGGCGTCTCTGACTTAAACATGATGGCAGCGGAAAGAAAGACATAAACAACGCCTTCTCAATATCATTCACAGGAAGACTCATTTCCTCTCCCCTCTGTTATTTTTGTTCCTTTCTGAATGGTGTTTTCATTTTCTCCTGAAGATAGCCCTCTCTGGTGAGAAGGTTAGCCTTCAGCAAGGTTCCAATTTAACTACAGGAATAAGTTAAGAAAAGGAAAAGATCCCCAGCCACCTCCTTCCCCCACTTCACCCTCCCTGAAAGTTCTAGCCAAAAACTCCCAGGTAAGTTTTATGGGGTAGACTTGGCTCACTGCCCAACTTGGATCAGATCAGATAGCCAAAAAAAATGAGATAGCATGCTCAACAAAAGTTGTGTCAAGGGGCTGGGGTTGTGCCTCAATGGTAGAGTACTCACCTAGAATGCATGAGGCACTGGGTTCGATCCTCAGCACTGCATAAAAATAAATAGATAAAATAAAGGTATTGTGTCCAACTACAACTAAAAAAGAATAAATTTTTAAAAAGTGGATCAATCCAAGATGGCAGACTAGAGGGAGGCTGCGTTCCTTGTTCATCCATAACTCAGGTTTCAAGCAGAGGAAAATCTGTTTCTCTGTGAGACAGTCTTTGTTGCTCATGGATCCCCTGCTATTCGCCCCGTTTGTCCACCTTGATCACCTGCAGTCTGCCAGCATATCAACTAGTTTTGAGTGCAGATCGCTCACTGTCTGCAGCCTATCATCCGCCATTTGTCTGTTTGCTGGCCTCTTGCCTGCCCATCTCCTGCCTTTCACCTACCCATTACCCACTGCCCGATGTCCACCTACTATTCATCCACTAGTAACCTAAAGACCACCTGCAGACCACCAGCGGATTGCCAGCTGCCTGCTGTTGCCTGGAAGTCCACTGTCACAGTACCTGCAGATTTGGTTACACGTGGCTACCACCATTTTGGGACAACAGCCAGGACCTGCAGGAACCCCAGCCTAACCGACCGTGCCCCACATGGACTCAGCACCCATGCCTTGTGTTGCAGCTCCCCATTTGCCAACACGTGTGGAAGCCAGTGCAGCCATATTGGATTATCCTAGAAGCAGAAGCTGCCATCTTTAGGTGGGGTAAATCCCATTCTGAGATGCCTGCTGGAGACTGGAAACTCATTGTCAGGTACCTCTCATGCATCAGGCTACTGAAGACTGGGAGGTTTGAATAGTATATGACTGTTAGAGTGTAGATGTTTTCCCTCCTTTTTGAAAAATTTTAAGTTTTTATTTCTTTATTTTTCTTGCTCTATTTTCCTTTTGTTTATCTGTTTCCTCGGAGTCTCTTTTTCCCTTTTCTCATGCTAACAACCAACCTCTTTTGATTCTACTTTCATTCTTCCTATGATCTAGTACTTCTATATTCTCTTTTCTTATCTCATTAACAGTTACATCCTATACCCCTCCCCACCCTCTTTGTCCTCATTGCAAATCTATTTGTTATACTGCAGATAATAATTGAACTTATCCTCTCTGTTTATTATGACAATATTATTAACATCTTCATGGAGTCATATGGTTTAGAGCTGCATATTGTCTGTACTGGGTGCTGCTAATATTTATCGCCCCCTTAAAGGAGAAGTTTTGGAAACCTGCAGGGTTGCTATAAGCCTATAGGGGGGAAACTGCAATAACCCAGATCTGCACTGCTGGAGGGGAAGATACATGAACAACATGAAAAAACAAGGGAAGAAAGTGTTCCAAAAAACCAAGATTCTATATTAATAGACTACCAATGACATTCTACCAATGACAGCATGGTAGAAAAAAATGTCAGAAAAGGAGTTCAGAATATACTTAATTAAAATGATTCACAAAGCAAAGGATGAGATAAAAGAGCAAATGCAGGCAATGACAATCACTCCAATAAACAGTTGAAAGAGCAATTGCAGGAAACGAAAGATCATTCAACAAAGAGATAGATATTCTGGGAAAAAAAAAAAAAAAAAAAAAAACAGAAATCCTTGAAATGAAAGAAACAATAAACCAAACAAAAAACTCAATGGAAAGTGTGATCAACAGACTAGATCGCTTAGAAGACAGAACTTCAGACAATGAAGACAAAATATTTAATCTTGAAAATAAAGTTGCTCAAACAGAGAAGATGGTAAGAAATCATGAATGGAAACTCCAGGAACTATGGGATATCATGAAGAGACCAAATTTAAGAATTATCAGGATTGAGGAAGGCACAGAGATACAAACCAAAGGAATGAACAACCTATTCAATGAAATAATAACAGAAAATTTCCCAAACCTGAGAATGAAATGGAAAATCAACTATAAGAGGCTCACGGAACACCAATTGCACAAAATTACAACAGATCCACACCAAGGCACATAATAATAAAAATGCCTAACATCCAAAATAAAGATAGGATCTTAAAGACTGAGAGAGAAAAGCATTAGATTGCATATAGGGGGAAACCAATATGAATATTGGCAGATTTCTCAGCCCAGACCCTAAAAGCTAGAAGGGCCTGGAACAACATATTTCAAGCTCTGAAAGAACATGGTTGCCAACCAAGAATCTTATACCCAGCAAAACTAACCTTCAGATTTGAAGGTGAAATAAAATCCTTCCATGATAAACAAAAGTTAAAAGAATTTACAAATAGAAACCCTGTGCTACAGAATATTCTCAGCAAAATATTCCGTGAGGAAGAAATGAAAAACAATAATGTAGGTCAGTAAAGGGAGGAGTTACCCAAAAGGAAAAGCCAATCAAAGGAGAAACTAAGTCAAGTTAAAAACCAAAAATAAGCCAAAATGACTGGGAATACAAATCATATCTCAATAATAACCCTGAATGTTAATGACCCAAACTCATCAATCAAAAGACATAGACTGGCAGTTTGGATTAAAAAGAAAGACCCAACAGTATGCTCATCTCATAGAAAAAGATATCCACAGACTAAAGGTGAAAGGATAGGAAAAAACATACCATACACACAGACTCAGTACAAAAGTGGGGTTTTCCATCCTCATATCAGATAAAGTGGACTTCAAGCCAAAGTTAATCAGAAGGGATAAAGAAGGACATTTCATACTGCTTAAGAAAACCATAAATCAGGAAGACATAATGATCATAAATATTTATGCCCCAAACAATGACACATCCATGTACGTCAAACAAATCCTTCTCAATTCCAGGAATCAAATAGACCACAACACAATAATTCTGGGAGACTTTAACACATCACTGTCAGAATGCATGAGAAAATGCTTTCCCCTCCAGAGTCCTATCAATAGAGTATGTTAGCTAACTTTGGATTTTTGCCAATGGAGAGAGAGAAATGGTCTTTCATCCAAAGTTTTAATTTACAATTCTCTTTTTTAATGAGTGAAGTTAACTATCTTGTTGTTTATTAATGGAAAATTTTATTTTCCTTTTTTGTTTTGAAAGGGTTATGATTTTGCCAATTTATATGTTAGGAAGGATAGCTCTTTGTGATATGAGCTGTAAATATCTTCCTTAGTTGTATTTTTTTAAAGTTTATGATGTTTCTTTCCATAAAAAATTAATTTTTATGTAACAAAAAGTACCAGTGAGGCCGGGCGTGGTGGCGCATGCCTGTAATCCAAGCGACTTGAGAGGCTGAGTCAGGAGGTCCTGAGTTCAAAGCCAGCCTCAGCAACTTAGCGAGGCCCTAAGCAACTCAGTGAGACCCTGTCTCTAAATAAAATACAAAATAGGGCTGGGGATGTGGCTCAGTGGCCAAGTGTCCCTGAGTTCAATCCCTGGTTCCAAAAAAAAAAAAAAAAAAAATACCAGTGAAATAATTTATGACTTAGGATTTGGAGTCACAAAAGTTTAAATAGTTCTTGCTAACTCCAGATTTGTAAAGAAAAAATTTTCAAGCTTTCTTCTTATAATTTAATGGTTCTGTTATTGGTACATATGGAATCTATCATGGTATATGAGGTAAGGCAAGGATATTACTTTACTTATACCTATAATATTTACTGACTACTTCTTTTTCCCAGTGATTTGAGATGATGTCCTCTTTATAATTCAATTTCTATATGTATCTGAGTATACTTACTTCTGGGCATTCCATTTTGCTAATACACCAGTATGATACTCTGAAATTATTTAGACTTTTAAAAATGCCTTAATGTGTTTTAGTGCTGGTTCCACTTCTATGTTTATTTTTTCACTAAATCTAGTATCAGGTGATATAGCTTAAAACTGTTTTCATTAAGACTTTGTTAAATTTACAAATTGATTTACACAATAATATGGTCCTTCTATTTGTAGAAAGGCTATTTTTTTGCCTTTAGTGGTATTTTAATTTTAATTTTTAATAGGTCTCACATTTTTATTGACAAAAATATTAATATTTTTTGATTATTGTTTGATTATTATTACATATGAAATCTTTTCTTCCATTAAATCTTCCAAAAGATTGTTTTGAATATATGTAAACTACTGATTTTTGTATGTTGATTTTGTACTTGGTAATTTAATTGAGCTATCTTACTGTTTGTAGTAGCTGTTAAAATATCTTGAATCTTCAAAAAAGCAACATAAAAAAATAAATATTTAAAAAATTTTTCAAAATAAAAAAAAGTTGTGTCAATACCATCCTTACAGCTGGAGAAGTAAATTTTTTTATTAACTCCCACCACAAGAAGCACATATTTAGAGTTGAAGAAAGAATGTTTAGCCAAAGAGGCTGCCATTCCAAATTGCTAAAATGCTTTTAGTCTACTAATATGCAATAAAATTTGAACTTTCATAATAATAATAATATAACAACAACAATGATAGCCTTTATTGAAAGTTAACCCTGCACTGCTGTATGGAGAACACTTTATGTGTGTCATTTTATTTGATTTTCCCAAAAACACTGTGAAGAAGATTTTTTTTTAAATTGTAATTGTGGATGGACAGCATGCCTTTATTTTATTTGTTTATTTTTATGGATTGAACCCAGTGCCTCACACATGCTAGGCAAGTGCTCTGCCACTGAGCTACTGCCACAGCTCCAAGAAGATATCATTGATTCCTATTTTATAGATAAAGCAACTGAGGCACAGAGAAGATAAACAAATTGTCCAGGATCACACAATAGTAAGCACAGATTTGAATCTAGATTTGTTTCACTTTAGAGACTATCTTTTAACCACTACCCTATGTAAAAATAGGAGAACCATAAGAAACTTTAAAATAGATCCATCCTTTAGAAATATCTCTCTGGCACTATGCAGAAATTGGATTCAAGATGGGAAATACTACAAATAAAGAGGCCACAATGACTACACTGCATTCAGAGATCAAGAGGACCAGTGTTAGATGGAAAACTACATATCTACCTCAAGTCTTGATACTCCAATCCAATTGAATCAACTCCTTTCTCCCTGTCTCTCTCATGCCATAGACAAAGGTTTGGCACAAATACTAATTATAACTGAAGAATGTATTTAATTACATAACATTAGGTATGAGAATTTAATTACCCAGAATATACACATTAAATTGGTGCATTTGAAGGAGTTCTGATAAAGGAAGACAGGAAAAAATAAATAAGGTCCATTTATGAATCTCCTTTCATCATTTTATCAGTTAATAATGAATGCAGTTAACAGTTTTCTTTATGTGATGGGATTTTCTTTTATTGTGTTCCAATTCCCTCTGGTTTATACTGTTGTGATGTTTTAAAACAGTTATTTAAAACGCATGCAGTACAGGTTTCTGGTCTTGTGATATCAGGAAAGGACTTGGATGCTGTCAGCTGGGGCATTTGAAAGCTTTCAGGTTGTCAAAGCAAGGGCTCTCCGGGGAGCTCTCCAGGGTACTGGACTGACTCTGCTCAATGAACTAGATCTTTGTGTCTCTCTTCTCACCCACAGTTATACTCTGACTCCTGCCCTTTTGATCCACTTCCTGTCTCAACTATTTCTTAAGGCAACTTGGTTCACAGGCTGAGTTCCCAATAGGTTTTAATTTTAAATATATTCTAGTGCCTTCAAAATCTATAGAACCAATAATTTTACTCTTGACCAAGGTTTTCAGTTTTATTTCCATAGTCATTAGTCTTCATTAATTTATTTAACAAATACTATTGCATGAGGACAGACATTTAACATAGAAATGCTACAAAACTTACAGAACAAGATAAATAAAGGAGAAAATATATGTGAGTTGGGATTAGCAAAGAGCTTTTAAATACCCAAACCACAATACATAAATCAAAATATGAATAAGTTGGAGTTCATTAAGATTTAAAACTTCTGTTTTGCTGGAGACACTATTATGAAACTAAAAAGATAAGACATGGTCTGGGGAAAATATTTGCAAATCATATATCTGGTGAAGAACTTACATTCAAAATATATAAAGAACTCCTAAAGCTCAACAATAAGAAAACAACCCCAAAAATAAAGAAATAAAAAGAAAAAAACCCACTTCAGAAAGGTATAGGGCTGGGGGATAACTCAGTAGTAGAGTGCTTGCCTAGCATGCACAAGACACTTAGCTCAAACCCCAGTACCTAAAAAAAAAAATGCAAAAGAGCTGAATAAATACCTCTCTGAATATATACATGTGGTAAATAGCATGTTTGTATATTTAACTTCATATGTCATTAGGAATTTGAAAATTAAAACAATGAGATACTACTACACACCTATTATTATAGTTAACACCCAAAAAACTAGCAAGACCAAACACCAGAGAGGATTCAGAGCAATAGGGACTTTCATCATTGCTGGAGAATAGTATGCTCTTTGGCAGACAGTTTGGCAGTTCCTTACAAAGGTACACACAGTCTACTACCATGTGATCAAACCATCATACCTTTAGGTATTTATCTAAATGAGTATGTTTACACAAAAACTTGCAACAAATGTTTATAGCAGCTTTTATTCATAATTGTTAAAAACTGAAAGCAACCAAGATGTCCCTTGATAGATAGATAAATAGATAATAAACTGGTGTATCTGTGCAGTGAAATATCATTTAGTGATAAAAAGAAATAAATAATGAAACAACATAAAGACACGGCAAAAACTTAAGTGCATATTGCTAAATTAAGGAAGCAAATCTGGTTAGGCAGGGTGACATACACCTGTAATCCCAGAGACCTGGGAGGTAAGGCAGGAGAATCACAAGTTCAAGGTCGGCCTTGGCAATTTAGTCTCAAAATTCAAAAACCAAAAACCAAAGGGCTGAGATGTAGCTCAGTGATAGAACACCTCTAGATTCAATGACCAGTAATGCAACAAAAAAGAAAGAAAGAAAGAGAGAAAGAGAGAGGAGAGAGAGAGAGAGAGAGAGAGAGAGAGAGAGAAGAAGAAAGAAAGAAAGAAAAAGAGAGAAAAAAGAAAGAGAGAGAGAGAGAGAGAAAAGAAAGAAAGGAGGAAAGAAAGAAAATAGAAAAGAAAGGCCGACAGTCCTGGCTGAGCTTCCAGTTGAAAACCAGTGCCAATCTGGGTGAGGCCTTCTTGGAAGTAAATTCTTTTGTGCCAGTCAAGCCACTCCAGCTGATGCCATGTGAGTCAACGAGCTGTCCCCAAGTGTCAACCACGTTGCAGAATTATAACCAAATAATTAATCGCTGTGTTTTAAGTCAGTAAGTTTTGAGATGTTTCATTACATATCAATAGATAACTGAAACAGCCCCTTTAAGGCTCTGTTTCATCTATTGTAAATGTTAGCAATGAGTTCGCATATACAATACACAATATGAATATCAAAAATACCCATCTCAGATTTGTTATAAGAATAAATGAAATGTTTCCTGGTACTAGAAGTACTCAAATATTTGGTAATGCCATATTCTGGTGGGCACCAAAGAAAATTGATGACTAACAATTTTATTGAACGATATTGATTAATTGCATCAGAGTCATTGTTACCTTCTCTAACTGCCCTCTATTTAACAGAATCTCTCTGCTATCCTTCTTATGCTTCATAGGACTTATCACCATTTTTAAATGACTTTTATTATCTGCTTCCCTACTAGACAAGACTTTGTTTTGTGATGTCTCACAGATAATCAATAAATATTTGTTGAATGAATAAATGAATGTTGTTCATAAATTACCATTTTTAATTAAAGAAATAATGGAAAATTTCCTAAATTCTAATAAAGGCTTACTCTTTCAGTTATCAGTTCTCAGAACAGCATGTTTGGTTAGTTGATTAGGCAGTAAAGCTATTTCACTTTCCTGAATAGAAACCTTAAGTTAGAAACATTATAAAACTAGGTGAAGTGCAGTTGCAGAACAACTTAACTTCAACCATCATAAACTAATTGACTTCATTAAGCTTTACAAAGTGATGTGTAGGTTTTATTCTTTCTGTTGATTTACACCTCAGACCTGGATCTTTAAAATATTCAATTTGCCTTAAACTTCACCTTGATTTCAGTCTAAAGCCCATTTATGTTTAACCACCCAACCACAAAATCTGTAGTTTCTTTTGCTGAGGTCTGGGCAGGACACTTAATCAAAAATACTTCTTGAACACACATCAATTTAGCTTTTAAAATGTTTCTCTTCTTCTATTTTTCTGCTTCCAAAATCTTCTAAAGCTTAACTTTAATAGATTTGATCAGGCTAATCCAAATCTGGTCTAATCTCTCTGAAAGTTTTTCCATTTCTTCTTCACATTTTACCTGAAGTGAATTGCATATCTAAAGCCTTAGGGACATAACTCCACATCATGTACAACCACAAGAGTGGGATCCTAAATAGAATAAGTTATACTCTGTGTATGTATAATCTGCCAAAGTACATTCTATTGTCATGTATAAGTAAAAAGAACAAATAAAAAATGATAAAACCCTAGGGACAGGCTTCAGCAAACTGCCTGTGCAAACACTGGGGAGTGGGCATTGTGAGCCCTTAAGCCTAGAAGATCTGTTCTTAGTGGGATGTGGTAGCAACATACCTGGAACCCCAGCTTCATGGGAGGCTGAGGCAGGAGGATTATGAGTTCAAGGCTAGTCTCAGCAACTTAGTGAGACCCTGTCTCAAAACAAAAATAAAAAGATCCCCAGTACCAACCCCCACCCCCCCAAGAAAAAAGTTCTTGACCCAGACAGGTGGTATAGTTCTCATGTGCAGGAGGGTGTTAGGTTGCAGGCAGGAGTACCAATCACTGGATACCATGTTCGGAATGTTGAATGGACTCTGGCAAACTGCCAAGAGCTGCAGTGCTGGTGTGCTGATCTTTCTAACCAGAAGACAGACACAACAAGGATTCCAATAGAGAACCTTCCTCTTGAAGCTTTCAGAGGACTTCACTGATTGCTCAGGAATTTGGTCAAGGGTTATAACAGGCTGTTGCCTGAGTTGAACGTTATCTGTACCTCATATACAGAAGGCAGCTCAAAATTCAAAGTCTTAAATATAAAACTAAGACGTTTAAGATGTTAGAAGAAAATATAGCTGTGACTTTGGTTTCTTAGATATGACAATCCAAAACACAAGCAACCAAAGAAAAAATAAATGAGACTTCATCAAAATTAAAATATTTGTACTTCAAACAATGCTATGAAAAAGTGAAAGTACAACCCAGAAATGGGAGAAAATATTTGCAAATCATGTATTTGATTAAGGAGACATTTATCCAGAATATGTAAAGAACTCTTACAAATCAATAATAAAAAAAGACCACTAACCCAACTTGAAAGTGGCCAAAGGAGGACTGGAGATGTAGTCTGGTGGTAAAGCACTAACTTAGCATGAACAAAGCCCTGGGTTCAATTCTCCAGTACTTGGGCGGGGATTGGGGGAACAGGACAAAGAATCTAGACAAAAATTTCTCCAGAGACCATAAATGGCCAATAAGCCCATCAAAAGATGATCAGCACCATTAAACCATCATGCCCTATTACTTCAACTGGAGACAATTCAATTGGAAACAACTCAACTTCAGAGCTTTTGGGTTAATTGAGGCCTCTTACGTGCTTCCCTTTTCCTACAGATGCTGATCCATGAGACTCCATAATGAAGTTCTTGCATGCTAAATTCCATCTCAGATCTTCTTCCCAGAAAACTCCCTGCCCCTAGTAGGGGCAGTTGTACCCAGTTCCAAGTATAAGAGGTACTACAGAACAGAAAATAGATGATGGTAACTGTAGGTTTAAAAAGATGGCCAGGGGCTGGGATTGTGGCTCAGTGGTCAAGTGCCTGCCTAGCATCTGTGAAGCCCTGCGTTCGATCCTTAACATCACATAAAAATAAATAAAGGTATTGTGTTCACCTACAACTTAAAAAAGAAAAAAAGAGACCAAATCAAAGTTTCAGGCTCAGTCAGTTCATCTAAGCCAGAATCAGGTGTTGGGCTAGCACTCTTCTCCAGTGCCCAGTGCAGGGCTGTCCTAGGAAAGGAAACACTCAGTCCTCTGTGGTTCTCTGATCACCATTTCTGTTGTAGTTACCAGATTAACGTCTTATTTCAAAGATCATATATTTTCCATTAGGCACTTGTTAACATTGATTGAGTTAGTATTTATTTAATTGACCATATTCTATCAAATAAATACTTTAGAAACTGTATTGCAGATTTGTCTTCAGGTGATGTTTTATCTGCACTAAAACATAATTAAAATATTTTATTCTCCATTTAAAAAGTGAGGGGCTGGGGCTGGGGCTGCAGCTCGACAGCAGACCCTTGCCTAGCACATGTGAGGCACTAGGTTCAATCCTCAGCACCACATAAAAACAAATACATAAAATAAAAGTATTATGCCATCTACAACTAAAAAGTTTATTTTTAAAAAGTGAGGACTAAGAACAGTGATAGGTTTTGCTACTTTAATTTATGAGGACTTTGATCCCAAGGTTCAACACAGATCAAACAATTTGCCAGAAAAGCACAGGCCAATTAGGGTGAGGAATAGGGATAATACAAGTTTTACAACCAGCTTTCCCTCTGAGTGGCTGGAGGATGATCCAGGAGCAAGGGTAGTATAGGATGAGTATTGATGGAAAACAATGCAACAAAAGAAATTGCTTCTCCAAGTCCAAAAGGATAGGTTGAACCTGGTGCAGGTTGTGTTTACATCAGACGAGAGGGAAATGGCAGGGACATCTAGACAGGAGGTGTCTAAAAGATACTTTCATCTAGTATCTATACAGTGTCTAATTTTTTGCACTAGTGACTGGATGAGTCAAAGTGAGCACCTTCATCCTTCTTGCCATCTCACTCCAGAGTCTAAGCCAGCATTTCATAAAAAGTGATCTGCAGATGGAAGAATCTACATTTTTAACCTCAAAAACTTCAAGTGCCACTTTCCCTTAAGCAACTCTATTTCATCTGAGCCTTTCTTGGTTTCATTATTTATTTCTGGAGACAAAGAAGAAGAATAGAGCAGAATAGTTTAGCTGTAGATATATCACAGTTTGTTCAAGGATAGGACACTGTTATCACCTTAGTTTTCCACTTAATTTTTGGAGAAGCCCAATCATCTGTGTGTTGATTTAATAGTTTGAGGATTACTATCTCTATTTTCTTTTCTTTTCTTTTTTTTCTTTTTTTTTTTTTTTTTTAGTACTGGGAGTTGAACCCAATGGTGCTTTACCACTGAACTGGACCCTTTTTGTTTTCTGAGACAGTGTCTCACCGAGTTGACCAGGCTGGCCTGCAACTTGTGATCCCCCTGCCTCAGCCTCTTGAGTCACTGGGATTGCAGGTGCACCGCCACACCTGGTGAAGATTATTACCCTAAAGGAGTAGTTAATAACAACTTTCCATTATTCTCTAAATATATTTAAAATAAACGTTATCTTGCATTTGTTCAGGCTCAAACTCATCTGACACATTTTTGCTCAACCTCACTATCTTATAATAGCTTCCTCTTAATTATCTTCATGAGTTTGAGTTTTGATCACAAAGAAGAGCTAAGTGTCAACTACATGTCACTTTCCCCCTTCAAGTCTTTATTTTCTTCATCTATGAGATAGGATAATGACATGTCACTCATAGGTGTGTTGGGAATAGTAAGAAATTCATAGAAAACACCTAGCATGGTGTTTGATACACAATGGCATTCAAGAAATGTAAATTACTTTTCCCTCCCTCACTACATTACTTAACAATTGAACATGTCTACTGTTTTCTTTTGTTATTTTTGATTTTTTTGTTTCATTTTATTAGAAAAGTCAAAACTCCTTGTTGAACTGCAGACACATTCAAGTGTTATTAAGTGCCAACCATGTGCATATGAACATTCTGAATTGGAAATTATAGTGATATTGACCTAATAGCTTTAGATAATTCAAGAGTCAGATCAGTATACATGGCAACGAAGGCTAGGCATTAACCAATTCAACAATTTACCAGGATTTTTTCTCTCTCCAATCTTAGACAGATTTTCATTACACTATTTAACATAAAACTTCAATTATATTGATATTTAGATATATGTAGAGCCTCATAAATAAGGAATATAAGCTATGACATAACACAATCCATTTGTATAATTCATGTGCTTTTTGCTACCTTTTTTTCCTGGTGGGTGGTTTTGATTATGGAAAGGCCAGTCAAACTTTCTGAAGTATGTTTTTGAACAATCTTTTGTCAATGCAATTTGATGATTTGGCTATTAAAATTTTTTAAATGTATAATCTATAATGATTTTTCACATTTTATCCTCATATCTATACTTCCAGGAAGGTTTTGCTTTTAAATTGTTTAATTGTTTTTTAATCTTCAATCCTTGAAAAGAATTTAGAAGTGGAAAGAGAAGTTCTGGGAATTCTAGGTTTATGTAACTTTCCTAAATTGAATTCTGTATTCTCAATTGATTTCACTGAAGATTTTTTTGTCAAGTGAGTAATAATGTATACATAGATATCATTCATATTTTCCCAAACTGTCATTTGAACTCTGTGGTGAACTTAGTGAGGGTGATCACTATTAGTGTCACAATAATATGAAAATTATGGGTCTAAATTTTGCTTTAGAACACCAACTGCTGTAGTATTTACTTCTATTTGAATCAACTATGGTGTATAATGTCAAAACAATACATTGGAACCAACAGCTCTTAAGGTAAAAATTATCCATGTACAGATGGTGGCAAGAGTGGTCACTTAAACTCTAGATGTATAAATACCTTACGTACATATTCAGAGTTGTGAGTGAAGGAAGGATTCCCACAGTATTAACCTACCTTCAAAATGTCATGCAAATAAAGAGTGAAACACAATCTGTTCTATACATTCTTCACAATCTCAATTGCTGTAACAGCAGAAATGTTTTTTTAAGGGTAGAAATATACAACTGCTTTTAGGCCTTCAGTTTACAGCTGGAGCTTGCTATTCATTCAGAATATTTAGCACTTTAACACACAGGTTTTGTATTCTTAGAAGTAAAGTACTTTAAAGTCATGGCCTGATTTTAGCTGTGGCCTTGATTTTCCTTTATTTCTGGAGGTATTTTTTTTTTTTTTTTTTTGGTGCTGGGGATTGAGATTTTCCTTTATTTCTAAGGAACTTCTGTAAAAGGATTCCTTTGTTATCATATACCAGTTCAATTTAGTATAACATTAGTTTTTCTCCTGTATTTTCACAAAAGAGAAAGTTTTTGTATGAACTAATAATTGTCTCTATCAAACATTTTTTCTGATTATAAAGAATTGATATTGTTTCTAGAAAAACATTAAAAAGTATAAGGCAAAAATTAAAAATTAATTATAATATATCTAAAGATTAACTTTGAGGCTGGGGATATGGCTCAGTTGGTAGAGTGCTTGCCTCTCAAGCACAAGGCCCTGGGTTCAATCCCCAGCACCGCAAAAAAAAAAAAAAAGATTAACTTTGGTGTGTCCATATTCTAATATACTATACTTCTTTTATAAGAAATGTGACATCATGATTTATTTATATTGGATGTGAAAAATACTAGGAATGGAATTAAATATATTTGTATTTTCTTTTCTAATACCTGTTGTGGAACTATCAATAAAGAATTTCATGAAGGACTGGGGGTGTGGCTCAGTGGTAGAGCACTTGCCTAGCACTTATGAGGCACTGGGTTCCATCCTCTGCACCACATAAAAATAAGTACATAAAACTAAGGTATTGTGTCCATCTACAACTAAAAAAATATTTAAAACAATAACTTCATGAGGCCAGAAGTGAAGACAGAAGGGAATTTTCTAGAAAAGATTAATTTAAAAAAATTTAAATGTGACTAATAATAAAGTGTCACCAAAAAGAAGAAAAGGAAATGAATAAGCTCATTATCAAGATGTATATCTAGCTGGGCATGGTGGCATGTGTTTACAGTACCAGCTACTCAGGAGGCTTGGACAAGAGACTCACTTGGGTTCACAAGTTACGGACCAGCCTGGGCAACGTGAGACTGTAGTCTCAAAAAATAAGCAAACAGGGCTGGGGTTGTGGCTCAGTGGTATAGTGCTTGCCTTGCACATGTGAGGCACTAGGTTCAATCCTCAGCACCACAT
>JAJEJO010005098.1:1148-12610 GCA_020662805.1 Glaucomys volans | reverse complement strand
CCGCTGGGTATATATTTCTTAATTGAGGAAAAACATCAAGAAACACACAATAAGGTGAATCTTCAAACCTCAATACTTTTCTTTTGGGTTTTCCACTTGTATATTTGCTGATTTTTCTTCCTCTGCTGAGCCTTAAGGAACAGCTGTGACACCCCCTCCTCAGTCCTCTTCCTTGGAATCCTCTAGTCCACTCTTCCTAAAGTAGGTCATCTACTGCCATCTTATTCCCTCTCACTTACTTCCTCCCTTCCCTCCACTAGATCCACCCACTCTCCAGGTGTTTCCATCTTGTCTATATACCCATCATCTTCTACCCTATTTCCATTTTCCATTAAGGCCCATTGGATAATTGTGCCATGTTTTTACTTAGCCCTCGACCCTTGTTCTCCATTGAACTCTGTCTGGGATGCCCTGACCCCGTAGCTCATTTTTCTGTATCTAATTCTTCCTTTAAGGCCTAGAGCAAATGACACAGATTTGGTAAGGCTTGACTCAACCCTTGCATTGATTTTGTATTTGCTTATAATCCAAATTGGGGCTTTTAAAAACAGAAAGGAAAGAACATCACAGTCTGGTTTATATTGTCATTAGTTATATATTTTATTTCTTTCACTGTTCTGTTACTTTTTGGGAGGGGGAAATATGTATTACTCAACTTTAAATTGTCCAATTACCAAATATGATACCAGGCACACAGAAGATAATCAGCAATTTAATTCATAATAATCAAGCTTTGAGAACAACTCTGCCTTACTATACCACTTTTCCAAAAGATGCCCGTAAAAAAATTTTTTTTTTTTTGGACTGGGGATTGAATCCAGGGGCACTTAACCACTGAACCGCATCCTCAGCCCTTTTTTGTATTTTATTTAGAGGCAGGGTCTCGCCAAGTTGCTTAGGGCCTTGCTAAGTTGCTGAGGATGGACTTGAACTTTTAATTCTCAGCCTCCTGAGCTGCTGGGGTAAAATTGAGTTGAAACACGGATGGGATTAGTATCTGCAAGAACATTTTGGAAGTGTTACATTGTATAATGTTAACAGACTTTCAGTGTTGAGTAATGTATTTCCTGCCAAGTCATCAAGAAGCATCCAATTTAAAATATAACAAAAATCATTTTATAAAAGCCTGTTGAAATGAGAAAGAGTTGATCATGTGATTTTTTTTTTTTTTTTTTTTTTTGGAAACAGGGTCTCTCTCAAACCTCTCTCAAGGCATCTCTAAATTGCTGAGGCTGGTCTTGAACTTGAGATCCTCCTGCCTCAGCCTCCAGAGTACCTGGGATTACAGGCATGTGCCACCACACCCAGCCTGATCATGTACTTTTTAAAATACCAGCAAAATGACACAGTTTGGTAGAGATTATCTCAAATAATCTAATAGAAGTAAAGTTGGAGACTAAAGTTGTTTTGTTTTTTGTTTTTTACACAAGTAGAACTTTCATCATACCGAGTTTCTGGTCACTAAGACACACAAATAAAACTGCATATGATGCACTGCTAAGCAGCCAAGTATATTTATTAATATACACTAGGCAAATATAAACAGTTTAATCATCAGAGTTAATTAGATGGAGATGGAGATGGAAAATGTTACATAGAATACAAACCCAATTGCTTCACATGGAAATAGAGGAGGACTAAAGTGGAATGGGGTATCAAGATCAGCACCAGAGATATGAAGATATAGAATATGATAAGAAGCAAACAAATCCTCCCCTCCTTTTCTCTGGCTTTCCTCTAATAAAGGTGAATCTAGTGCCAGGTCCTTAGCCACACACTGTCCTGGAAGCTGGAGATACAGAAATTAAAAGGCCTTTATGGATTTACCTTTATAGTTAAGTGGGGGGGGGGGGGAAGGAAGCAATTGCAATACAAGTTAAATGCTATAAAAAAAAAAGTAAAAACAAAATTCTGCAAACAGGAAGCAACCAGTTCAGCCTCGGGGGTCTACTGTCCTCTGTTCCTTCTAAACCAGCAGCTGCTGTGTGAGTCTTCTCATACACCATTAACTTTTGCTCCCAATATATTTTTATTCCAACCTTGATTTTCCTGCAAGATTCTCAACTCCAGTCCTTACTCTGGTTCCAATCCTCTTCTGGCCTTTTGGACCCAGGGCTTGCTCTATTTCTCTGCCATTTGATTCCTCTCTATCACGTTTGTTTGGATTAGACTTCAAGTTTTATATCTGCAGGTAGCTTGATAAAACTGCAGTTTTCTACACCCTACTTAAACCCTGGTTTTAGCTACTGATCTTCCTCTGAAGACCCCATCCAGTGTTCAGAGGACTATCTCTATCTCATACTAAGTCAACAAAAAATGAAATTCAAATGACCCTTAGCCATATGAATAGATGTTATCATAAGATAATTGCAAATTCAAACTAATTGAAACAGCATCCTGCACTTTTCCGATCGCTAAAAAAAACAAAAGTGTGACTACATATTTTGTTGAGAAGATTATAAAAATAAAGTGCTATTGAGGGTGCAAAATTTATACCCCCTAGGAGGGCACTGGGGATTAAACCCAGAGGTGCTTTGCCACTGAACCACATCCTCAGTTCTTTTTATTTTTAATTTTGAGACAGAAAATCATTAAGTTGCTGAGGCTGACCTCAAACTTACAATCCTCCTATCTCAGCCTCATGAGTCACTGGGATTACAGGTGTGCAGCACTGGCTTGGAGGGCATTTCAGTTGCACTTATTCTTCAATCCAGCAATATCATTTCTGACAGTTCATTCTAAAAATATAATTACATACATACAAAATCACAAACTTCCAGAGTTATTTGTTGAAGCATTGCTTGTAACAGCCAAAGATTGGAAATAGCCTAACTGTCCATGAATAGGGGGTCTTTCTCCAACCCAGCACTGACATTTGGACTAAAAAAAAAATTTTATAGTTCCATCCTGTACATTGTATCCTCTATTCACTAGATGCCAGTAGCACCTTTTCCTCAACACCAAAATGACTGGGAATGGGTTGGTGGAGATCTATTTCCCATTGAGAACCACATTTGCAGAGAACTGGTTAAATAAATAATGGTGTACCCACAAGTGGAATACAATGCACCTGTAAAAATAATGAGGAGTGTTCAATATACTAATATTGAATATTGATTGGATAATAAAACAAACAAAAACAAGGGAAGAAAGAAAGCTGTTGTTTTGATGATTACAAGGATGCTGAGGAGAGGCAGAGAGGAGCTTATATCTCCATTATCCATAATACTTTAAAAAACTTTTTTTAGTTGTAGATAGACACAATACCTTTATTTTGTTTATTTTTATGTGGTGCTGAGGATCAAACCCAGTGGTAGGCATGTGTTCTACCACTGAGCTACAACCCCAGTCCCACTTGTTGTTTTAACTGGGGCTTTAACCATAGGGTGCTTTACCACTGAACTACATCCCCATTCCTTTTATTTATTTATTTTTATTTATTTATTTATTTTGGTACTGGGGATTGAACCCAGGGGCACTCCACCACTGAGCCACATCCCCAACCCTATTTTGTATTTTTATTTAGAGACAGGGTTTCACTGAGTTGCTTAGGGCCTCACTAAGTTGCTGAGGCTGGCTTTGAACTCGCTATCCTCCTGCCTCAGTCTCCCAAGTGCTGGGATTACAGGCATGCGCCACTGTGCCGGGCCCTTTTATTTTTTTATTTTGAGATCCTCAGTTGCTGAGGATCTCACTAAATTGTGGAGGCTGGCCTCAAATTTGTGATTTTCCTTCCTCAGCCTCCTGAGTCTCTGGGATTATAGGCATGTACCACTGGGCCCGTCTTTTGCAACACTTTAAACGATATGCTTTAGATAACTTAAAATTTTAGCTGTGTAAAAAGTAAAAAATAATTTTTATTAAGTCTGCATTTGAGATAGTGAAGCTATAGAAAGAGCAAAGAACAATTTTCTTTCTTTTTTTTTTTTTTTTTTTTGAACTGGGGATTGAACCCAGGGAAACTCGGCCCCTGAGCCACATCCCCAGCCCTATTTTGTATTTTATTTAGAGACAGGGTCTCACTGAGTCGCTCAGCCCTTTGCTTTTGCTGGGGCTACCTTTGCACTCACAATCTTCCTGCCTCAGTCTTCCCAGCTGCTGGAATTACAGGCATGCGCCACTGTGCCAGGCTAAAAAATATATTGTAAATGAGTGAATTATATTGGGTATCTTTTAAAAAGTATTGAAACATTATTTTCCTTTCCTCTTAGGTCTCTTTCTAGGCTTGCAATGGTATTTTATTTGCTATTTAATATTTGACAAATAAATTTAAATTTATTTAACATGAACTTTAATGTTTATCTTTGTACTGCATGCCAGTCTCAAATGCATATATCAGAAAATTTAACTCAAGCAGTCACAAAAATCACACATTTTGTGTATTGTTGGTTTTACATGTAGGTGTATTTTGTTCTTACAAAAGAGTAGAAACACTGAACAAAAAACTCAATAGTTTTTATTTCACATCATGATATCACATGCTCTACCAGCATTATCCAGCTTACCATTGAGAAAGAAAGAACTGAAAGGGAAAGGAATTAAGGTTTGCTAGCTTTCCTTTCCATCTGTCATCATTCTGAGTCAGTGGCTGGCCAATGTAGGGAAGCAGTAAGAGGAAGAAAGGGTATATGATGTGGTTCCTTGGCTATTGTATTTCTTAAGATATCATTGTTTTCTTTCTGCATTCAAAACAAGATCTAATTTGAATGGAAAACATGACCTCTCAAGAATGTTAGTACCCCACATAGTTGTGGACATACAATACAAATCTTATATTTGCCTTGTATCTTGCTAAACTCTCAGGTATTGTGAGTCTACACAGGAATTGGGTGTTCATGAGGCAAATATGGAATGCTATATGCAAATTTGTCAGCAAAGAATGGAGGACACACTTATATTGCCTCTGCTCATGCCCTTGTCTCACCCGACTTTGCTTAGAGAATATAAGTTGCAATTATTAAGGATTTCAAGTTGGAGACAGCAACAAAGTGTGGTGCCCTTCCAAGCACTGGCACAGGTTAAATGCCCACTGACGAAGCCAACTCTGTTTGAAATGCTCAATTTCTAAATAATTTAGATTCATCTTTGGAGAAAAAATGCATCTGAGGAGGTAAAATATCTTGAGTTCTAATCTTTTTTCCCAACTGAGTGACTTTGAGCATATTGCGTGTTGTTGGCAGACTCTTGGAAATGAATTGGGTATTTCCATCTCTCCCTTATCCTGTCCTGACCAAAAAATAAAAATAAAGTTTAAAGTGAATTGCTGAGTCATTTTGCTCAATGCATCTAAGGGGAGAACAGATGGCCCTGTTCACAAGGTCGTAACTCCCAAGAGGGGCTGTGGTTGACTGAGGGAACAGGGGAGGGGTTGAGCCGTTGGTTGTTGTGGGTAACATGACTGTGGTTCAGCAGGGCTGCATCTGAACCTGAGGCACATCAGGTAAACTGGAGTAGTTCATTCAAAGCCCTTCTGCCTCCTTTCCTCTCTCAGGAGCACTGCAGAGCTTAGAATAAAGACAAGAAAAGGAGTTTGTAAACTAAAATTGCAGATGTTCAACCGTATTTCAAATAGTGATTTTACCTACATCTAATTTAATGGCCTTAATAAATAAAGGTTGTCTGTACAAATTGCCTAAGAGAAATGTTTAAATAAGTTATTTATAATGCCACTTAACCTGAAAAATACTTCATTATCAAATTCATGCAGCTAAAACACAGAACACTTCTAAGTTACTTTATAACTATTATAGTAATAAGAGCCCTAAAATATTTATTGAATATAGAATTAGATAAAAGAGTCCAATTTTGAAGAAAAGCAGTTTAAGCTGTTCTGATGGGCTGTTAGGTGGCATTGAATGCAGTAAATTCAACCGTTCATTATTCTAGTAAGAAATGTCTGTTAACTGACACCTCGCTTTTTAATCTAGTACCTATAATCATTAGAGGTATTAGGTTCTTAGGTCAAAGTAACTCCATTTTGAAAATCAGAACCTGCCCATCCAGGCATAACTTCTCCGTTAGGCCCACCCCCAAAGAGTCCCTAACTACTGAAACCACAGCAAAGACTCCAAATAACAATCACAGAGCCAGATGGGTTATTTTTTAACTACTCCATTGTACATGACTATATAGTTAAGAAGTTTTTTCCAGCGCTTCTGCGCCTTGCAGAAGGGCAGCCGGGCAGACTTTCTCTGTCAATAAACCTTTGCTTGAACTCAGAGATGTGTCTCTTGTGGATATCTGCACCTGCCACCCTAACAATAGGGTTTCATATATGACCTTGGGACTTATGTGGTAATTTAAGATTTTTAAATGGTAATATTGCATCTAATTTTAATAATCACCTACTTACATAATTTGAAGAGTTAATTCCAAGAACATTTTATTTGTATGTACATACAGTATTGATTACCAATATTCCCTATTCTCTGACCAAACATAAAGGCCTAGTAAGTGAAGACTCCATTTACTTACTTTCTAGATTAAGATTTCCAAACTTCTCTAATATCATCTAAAATATATTTCTAGGGCTGGGGTATGTAGCTCAGTGGTAGAGCACATATTTAGCATCCATGAAGACCTGGGTTTAATTCCCAGCACCATCCCCTAAAAAAAATCCCCCATATTTTTGCTTTAAAATACCAACAACTGAGCTGGGGATGTGGCTTAGTGAAAAAGTGCTTTCCTGGCATGCCTAAGGCCCTGGGCACTGAAGAAAAAAAATATATATCTATATACGTATATATATATATTTAAAATTTTCATTATTGTCAAATAAATGTAATATGTTTAGTTACTTTTCCAGACTCCTGCTCTTCTATGGTTATATAATTCACTTTTGTTGCCTTTGTGTGCCATAAACCTCGCTATCAAAATAGAATACTCTTTTTTATTTTTATATATTTTTAGTTGTTGATGAACCTTTAGTTTATTCATTTATTTGTATGCAGTGCTGAGAATCAAACCCAGTACCCCATACATGTGAGGCAAGTGCTCTACCACTGAGCCACAACCCCAGCCCCCAAATACTCTTTTAAAAATAGTGTGATTCCAGTGTGAATTTTTTCCCTGGGCAGATGTTTGATACACTACTGATTGGCACATGAAAGTGGAAACATGGGAAATACAATCTCAGACCAATTTTCATGGCATTGGTCAAGCACAAAACAATTCAAGAACCCTTCTGAAATATTCTTCTACGTTAACGACCCTTAGTGCATGAGAAGATGTATTAACTTTGTTAGCACAAATGATGCACACATGACCAAGGCAGGAGACGGAAGCAAACCTCGGATCAGCAAGCTTTTCTTTAATCAATTGGTGGAGCACCTGGCATGGTTCATTTTCAGGGCAGAAAATGGCAGCCGATTGAAGTAGGGTCTGGGTTACATAGGCTTCATTTAGGGTGGTACAGGAGGGTAATTCCTGGGGTTCATAGTATTGGGTGGGGTGATCCATTAGGGTGGGACTCAAATGTGAATAGGGAATTTCCTGAGGCTTATTGTATTGGGGTCAGTTGACCCATGGGGGGTGTGTGTCAAACACCAGTCAGTTCCTTTTGTGTTCCTTTACTGTGGCTGAGGCCTGGGATTTTAAATGACAAAAGTTTAGGGAAACTGTCCTTGGACTTATCTTCCATATCCTTCAGACCCAACCTTTTTAACAATGGTGCCCCTAGCTGGATTGTTTTGTAAGAAAATCACTTAACTGTCTAATGCCAGAGAGAGAGATATTTTTAACTTCTTTTTCAAATTTCCTGGGCATGAAATTAAAGAAATTAAAGCTTTTTCTATACCCACTCTCATTTCCTTTAAATGACCAGTATGAATTCCCATGGGATTGGACTTGGTATTCAGGGAACAGCTTTATCATGGGTGCTCTTATTCTAAGTTTTATCTATAAGATTCTTTACAATAAGCAAGTCTACCTTAGTAATCTAAGAAACTACCAATGATCAATGACAGCTTTGATTATCCATGAACTGAGAAGCTGCCTTGGAAACAATGAAGCCAAAGAGAAACAATATTGCTTCTTCTTCCTTTTTTTAAAAAAAATCACCCAGAGAAAAGGTTGAGTAAATGCTAAGCATACAATGTTTTGTAATCAGAACAGGATAGTTGACAAAAATTTCCCTGTTTCTCTGTGAATAGGATATTAACATGTAAGGAGCATGATGGCTTTGAAGCCAGAATTCAAGACAGGCAGTTAGTGTAGAATAGGTAATCAGATTGAATTGAGAACATGGGGGTCGATTGCAGGAAGTTGGGAACTGCCCCTGGGAAACTGGAATGTTCATGTCTCCAGACCCTTCAATACCACCCCTCCCCGAAATGTTGTTAATAAAACAACTCCTGAGCAGACAGTTACTAATCAATGCCCCCCTGGGCTGCTGCTCCCTTCCTGCCTAGCACTCCACCTTGGCCCTTCCAGCCCACCTGCTCACCCTTCCCCCACATTCCACCAGTATCTCCCAGTCACTACGCAGGATGTGGGGAAATGAACAAGGGAGAAGAATGCAGGAGAACAAAGGAAACTTTAGATGTGTAAAAGGGACAGGACTTCCTCATCCCACGGATTCTACCTTTGGGTCCCTTTCTTACCCCCAGGAGAAGCCTGTTTTACTATCCATTAATAAAGCTTCTTACTTTCTACTGCAGGCTTGCCTTGGTGTGCTTCTCTGATGTTATCCTTCAACATTTGAGGAAGCAGGACTCGTCAAGGTAACCAATAACAGGTGGTATCTGTTAGGTCGGATTGGGGCGGCTGCATGCGAGGGAGCAGGGCAACTGGCCACCGGCTGCAAGCACAGCAGAACATCAGGCAGCATGGCGAGCATCAGGCAGGCAGCGCCAGAACAACCCATCAAAGGTGGACAGATAAACCCCACTGACGCCTCACACCTGCCTATGGCTCAGCAGGACCCTCAGCCCGTTCTGGACTATAAAGACCCTGGGCTGCCAGGGCCACGTGCGACTTCTCTGGCTCTCAACTCTGGCCTTCACCCCAGAGGGCTGGGGAATCTCGCCCAGAGCCAAATCCCAATAAAGCTTGGTTCAGCCGCTTTGGTCTGACTCCTTTTTGGCCACCGGCATCAGATCTTACAGTATCAGCACCACAGGAGGTTTCATAGCTGATAGGAACTGTACCGAAAGAATATTTACTAAGCTGAAGGTGATTTTCTAGTGTCCTGGGCAAGTTCTTGGACTTATCCAGTTCATGATTTGTGTCAGTGATTTAAATCATGGTTTTGAAGTTTTTGCTTTTGTTTTTTCAGATCAGCAAGCTTTTCTTTATTCAGTTTTCATAGGCGGAGTCAATCCGTTGAACACCTGACTTGGCTCATTTTGGGGGCAGAAAATGGCAACAGGTTGAAGCAAGGATCTGGGTTATATAGACTTCATTTAGAGTGGGACAGGAGGGTAACTTGGGGGGTTCATTGTATTGTGGTCATCTGATTCATTAGGGTGGGATAGGAATGTGAATAGTGAATTTCCTGGGGCTTATAATATTGGGGTCAGCTAACCCATTAAGGTGGGGAGTCAGGTGCCAGTCAGGTGCAAGTTCTTTTTGTGTTCCTTCATTCTGGCTGAGGCCTGGGATTGTATTTATTTATTTATTTATTTTTTTTTTGTTTTTTTTTTTTTTTAGATGTTGATAGACCCTTATTTTATTCATTTGTGTGTGGTGCTGAGAATCAAACCAGTGCCTCACACATGCTAGGCAAGCATTCTACCACTGAGCCACAACCCCAGCCCTAGGCCTGGAATTTTATTTTTTATTTTTTATCTTTTTTATTTTTGGTGCTGGGGATTGAATCCAGGGGCACTCTATCACTGAACCACATCCCAACCCTATTTTGTATTTTATTTAGAGACAGGGTCTCACTGAGTTGCTTAGTGCCTTGCCAGTGCTGAGGCTGGCTTTAAACTCATGATCCTCCTACCTCAGCCTCCCGAGTCTCTGGGATTACAGGCATGCACCACCATGCCCAGCATAGGCATGGGATTTTAAATGACAAAATTTTCAATTTTATCAGGACAAGGTGGATGGTGGGAAGAGCTGCAGATAGGGAAAATGTCCTTGGACTTATTCTCCATATCTCTTCATACCAGACTCTGAAAGGGAATAATGAATTGGACTGAATTGGGATATCAATATCAAATCTGGCTGCTTCCTGCTGAGAAGGGGTGAAGTATGGAGACCTCCTCCTTTCAGAGTTCTGGCAGAGAACATGGAGGCCCTGGTGGTTGAGGCTGAAGAGAGGTATATGTGGGAGGAGCCTCAGATCGCTGTGAGTGAAGTCCTTCTTTTCAAAAAGTCAGGTAATATGCACAGGAGGAGCTGTGCCTGGGAGGTGGCTTAGGTTGGGCAGGCCATTTCCCTAAGAAACCGTTTCTTGGAACAATATTTTCCTGATGTTTTAATCGTTTTCATCCTGCTTGACAGACCTATTCCCATTCTTGGCCAGGGAACCAAATGTTAGCACAAATGATGCACATGATGGAGGCAGAAGATGGGGAGCAAACCTTGTATCAGCAACCTTTTCTTTATTCTGTGTTTAGCGGTGGAGTCACTAAGTTGAACACCTGGCATGCCTCATTTTCAGGGCAGAAAATGGCCTAGACTTTTGAAGTGTAACACCTCACTCAAGCAAAATCTTCACAGAAGGTGAAGACAGAAAAAATGGAATAACTCTGGTGAAGGGGGGATGGGTATGTGAACAAAGACACTTCCACATACTTCCAGATCTTTTCAGAGCTAAGTTAGAGACACTCCTGTTCCAAGTTAATAACACTAGCCAGTGTTTATTGGCACTCAATATTTACCAAACATTGTACTAAGAACTTACAATCTATTATCCCCCAAATTTAGCACCATGCTTTTCCATGAGAAAAAATTCTTTATTAGCTCCATTTTACAGATAAAGAAACTAAGGGTCGGGAACTGTTAATTATTGACGGTCACACAGTAGTAAATAATGTAGCTTGGAGAACTTTTTTTTTCCCCCTTTATTTTTTATTTTTATGTGGTACTGAATATCGAACCCAGGGCCTCACGCTTGCTAGGCGAGCACTCTACCACTGAGCCACAACCCCAGGCCATAGGGGTTGTAGTATACAACCTACTACAGTATACAAAGTATACTGCTAGTATACCAACCAACTACTAGTATACAAAGTATAGGGATGCAGCCACATCTATGTTCATAGCTGCTCAATTCTCAATAGCTAGATTGTGGAACCAACCTAGATGCCCTTCAATTGAAGAATGAGTAAAGAAACTGTGGTATATATATACACAGTGGAATATTAGTCATAAAGAAGAATAAAACTATGGCATTTGCTGGTAAATGAGTGGAGTTGGATAATATCATGCTAAGTGAGATAAGCCAAGCCCAAAAAACCAAAGGCTGAATGTTTTCTCTGATCAGTGGATGCTGATACATAATGTGGGAGGGGGGG
>JAJEJO010005097.1:35454-49138 GCA_020662805.1 Glaucomys volans | reverse complement strand
GTGTGCTTTCCTTGTTTGCTAAATATGGTACATCTCTGACTCTGAGAGGGTTTTACGAGATGTTTGCTATTTATGAAGGATTTTATAGCTCTGCAGAGAAATAAATTCCTTCAAAACCAAATTGAGAATTTATCCAAGAACTGTAATTCAAAAGGTAAAATGTTCTGAAGCACTAAAAGGGAGAGGAAGCAAAATTCTGGCTGTAGTGTTTAATCATATAAAATATACTGGAGAAAAATGCTTTCAAATCACAGAATCATCTTTCATATTTGAACACATATTCAGAGTATGCAGTGCACAGAGGCATGAGAGTAGGTACTTTCCATAAATATTTACACACTGATGTGATAGAAGTTGTTACTAGGAAATAGACCACATCCATATATTTATACATTACTAATTTTCTTAAAAGAATATACATGGGCTCACCTTGGCAGTCTATAGAATGCAACATTAAAATACTTTAGAAGCTTCTCTTGCTTCCTTCAATCTCATCTCCCAGGGAATTATTATCTTGCACTTTGGAGATTTATCATCTATGTAAGTAATTTTAAGTAGTATTTTATTTTGTGCTGGTCCACTTTTAACTTCATACATAGGGTAAGGCTATGCATTCTTCCATGACTTCCTTTTATTCTTCTCCATTACTTACTGAGATTCAGCCATGTGGATGTGAACTAGCACACAATTAATTTTACTGCTGCATGGTTTTTGATGAATATTTGATCACAGATTACTTATCTATTCCACTGTCTCATTCTATCATTGATACATGTTTTGATTGTGCCCATATTTACTATTTTTAAAAATCCTGTTAATATTCTTGTACAGTTGTTAAGAATCATCTTGCCAGTGATTTTTAAACTATTCTTTACCATATGATGGTCTTCAAATGTAGAGTCAATTCAGTGAAGCAAAAGTGACTTAATACAGCTTAAGTGACATGTAGTGGTTGTTAAGATGCATCCATTGGAACTCACATGAGTTGTGCACACAGACCCAGCTTTTGGTTCCACCAATATGTTTGAAGGGACCCTAGAGATCTGGAGTTAAAACAGGACTTTCTCATGCATTTTCATAAATTGTATTGATAAGACAAAAACTTTCTTGCTAATATAGTTTCTAATGAGAAAATGTTTCCTTAAGATGAGTGAAATTACAGATTTTAAACATCCCAGCAGGGAGTGGAGCTTGGTAACTTTTCTTCATTATGACTTTCCAGCTTTTCTCTGGTAACTTTTCTCTCATTATGACTTTTGCAGCACTTAGTTGCAAAAATATTTTGAGAATTTGTGATCATAGCACTTTATTCCTAAGAAATGTATACAGTGACCACTACATGCAGGGCTGTAAATACCCAGCCAATTCCCACAGTATGATTTTAGCCACTAATTCATATTTAGTCCCCTACACATATTATACCAATGTAAATGTATCTTTTTTTCCCTAAAGAAATAATATATAACATTTTGCAAACTAAAGTCCTACCTTCATCAGGTAAAAACACACATGTAAACAAATACCCAAACATACCAGTTTTCTGATTTTTTAAATAAAAACATATCTATTATTTGTGTTCCCAGGAAATCCAGTAGAGCAGATGTAGGGACAGTAGACATGGAGTTCTGGTTTTCAGTAGATTTATTATACTCAGAACTTTAATGCATAGGTGTGCCAAGTTGTTCTGGGTGAACTGGGGCCACTCAACTTCATCTTGAGTGGAACTCCATGCTGACAACCCCAGTGTCAGGGTTATTTTATGCAATCACAGGAGTAGCTGGTGTCAGTGTCTGTTCATTTAATTCTCTTCTTAATGAGTGTCCATTGGTGCCAGAATATGCTTGATGCTGAACAAGGAAATTTACTTCACCCAGTTCACACTCAGTCACATCAATTAGTCTAATGAAGTGTTCTTGGGTCCTCTAAGTGTAAGTCAATTAATGACATTGATTCTTCAAGGAAATCAATGTCCTGTGATCTGAGACACGCTGTAACCAGTTCTATTCCCCTTTATTTCTTAATTTAGGTTTAACCACTTATTCCCAATTATGTTACAGCTATAGTCAACCAAATTTTATTACAGTACTTCACCCTAAAAGCATATATGTGTGCCTTGCTATTATAGTTAGGGTGATGATAAATTTATTGTCCAAACCAGGACAGTTTAGACAATGAGAGGGATGATGTGAGTAATTATGACAAGATTGCAGCATAAGCCAGGACCTTCTGGTCACATGGAATGATCTACTATGTTATCTGCTATATTTTGGTCTGGAAGTTTCAGTATGCAGCTTTCTTCTTGTGAGACGGGGCCACCTGCTGAACAGTGTCTTAGTCAACTTTGTGTCACTGTGACCAAAAACGTGGCCAGAAAAACTTCAAGGAGGAAAAGTTTATTTTGGGTCCTGGTTTCAGAGATTTAATCATGGTCGACTGATAGCTCTGGGCCCAAGTTGAGTCAGAACATCATGGTAGAAGGCTATGACAGAGGAAAACAGCTCAAAGTCATCAGGAAACAATGAGTTCTGCTTACCAGGGACAAAATCGAACCCCAATGTCATACCCCCAGTGACCTACCCACCCTACCTGCCTACAGTTACCACCCAGTTAATCCTTATCAGTGGATTAATCCACTAGTTAAGTTTCAATTCTATCATTTCACTTCTGAACATTCTTAAATTGTCTCACACATGAGTGTTTAGCAGATGCTTCATCTCAAAACCATAATAAATAGCAATTTTTTTTTATATTTCACATTAGAACTCTGATTTAGTTATCTTTTTTCTCAGCCTCAGATTTGTGTGTGTGTGTGTTTGTGTGTGTGTGTGTGTGTGTGAAGTGTTCTTCAGATAACAGTTTCACCATAGCATATTGTACTTTGGGTGTCTGCTGTTGAGGGTGGCTAAAAGTTAAGCTCTTTTAAATTCTCTATTACAGGATCTTTGTACTATTAAATAACACATTTTCTATCACAGAGCTGGGAATACTAAATTAGGTTCAAAGGTGTCAAAGTCACCATATGTGAAACATAAGGAGGCCACTCTCTAAGGAGGTCTCACCCTGCTGACTACTTTCTGGTACAGTGACATAAAGTGCCAGGTGTTCTGTGTTCCTCAGAGGTACTTAACCATGGTGACTCTCCTCAATAGTGAAAGATACATTTTATTTTTTGAACAGTAAACATCCACTTCCCTACTTACGCCTTCTATCTCAAATGAGGTCCCTAATGAAGAAACCTCCACCATTTTACCTTTTGTGTGGACTTTTCAGAAATCTTCTGCATGGCCAGACAAAACATTCCTGGCTTTGCTGGCTTTGGATCTCAGTTTCCCTTCCTTTTCTACTTTTCTCTCTGTTGTGACTGGAGAGCCATGCACCTAGTGGCTTGACCTTCTTCTTTTAAAGTTCTACATTAAGAAACATTTATTTTAATTACTGGATTTGGATTAATTTTATTCCTAAAAGAAATGGATACAACATTTTATTTTGGAATAGTTTGAAGCCTATGATCTAGATAAAAGGGAAATAAGCAGAAAAGAAATACTAGTGATTCTACAAAAATATTTGACTTAATGTTCCCATTATCTGTGCCATTCACATTAAAATTCCAATGATGTTCTTCTAGAAATGGAAAAAGCAGTCATGAAATTCACCTGGAAAAATAAGAAGCCCAGAATAGCCAAAACAATCCTCAGAGACAAAAGTGATGCAGCAGGCATCATAATACCTTACCTTAAATTATACTACAGAGCTGTAGTAACAGAAATGGCATGGTATTGGCTCCAAAGCAGGCATTAAGACCAATGGTACAGAACACAGAGACAAACCCACATAAATAGAGTTATTTCATACTATACAATGGCTCCATAAACATACATTGGAGAAAGATAGCCTCTTCAACAAATGGTGCTGGGAAAACTGGAAATCCATATGTAACAAAATGAAAATAGACCCCTGTCTCTCACCCTGCTCAGAGCTCAAAGTGGACCAAGGACCTAGGCATTAGACTAGAGACCTGTGCCTTCTAGAAGAAAAAGTAGGCCCAATTCTCCATCATGTCAGCTTAGGAACCAACTTCCTCTACAAGATTCCTAAAAGTGCAAGAGGTAAAATCAAGAATCAATAAATGGGATGGCATTGAAGAAGTTAAAAAACTTCTTCACAGCAAAGGAAACAATCAAGAAAGAATGTGAAGAGAGAGTCTACAGAATGGGAGAAAATCTTTGTCACCTGCATCTCAGATAGAGTTAATTTACAGGAATAATAATTTAAAGAACTCAAAAAACTTAGCAACAAAAACAAATAAACAAACAAAAAATCCCCACAAATAACCTGATGAATAAAAGGGCAAATGAACTGAGCAGATACTTCTGAAAAGAAGTACAAATGATCAACAACTATATGAAAAAATATTCAACATCTCTAGCAATTAGAGAAATACAAATTAAAATTGTACTGATATATCACTCTGGTCAGAATGTTAATCACCAAGAATACAAGTAACAATAAATGTGGCAGGTATGTGGCTATAAAGGTACACTGGTATATTGCTGGTGGGACTGCAAATTGGTGCAACCTCTTGAAAAGAAGTATGGAAATCACTTGAAAAACTTGGAATGGAACCACCATTTGACCCCACTGCTTGGTATACATCCAGTGGACTTAAAATCATCTCGCTGCAGTGACACAGACCCATCAATGTTCACAGCAGCTCAATTCACAATAGCTAAGCTATGGACCAACCTAGGTATTACTCAGCCTTAAAGAAGGATGACATTATGACATTAGCAAGGAAATGGGCAGATCTGGAGACCAACATGCTGTGTCAAATAAGACAGTTCCAAAAGTCAAAGGTCAATGTTTCCTCTGATATGTGGAAGTTAACCCATACAAGGGGGAGAGGGGAAAAATAGAAGTTCAGTTGATTAGACAAAGGGGAATGAAGGAAAGGGAGAGACAGTGGAAAGAATCAAAATAATTTTCCTTTGTACTTACATGATTAATCAGTGAATCCCACCATCAGGTACATCCATAAGAATGGGGTACTAATTAGAATAAGATATATTCCATGTTTGTGTAATTATATCATAATTAATTCTATTGTCATGTATAACTAAGAAGAAACTATAAAGTTTCCATTACCTCTCCTACTGCTCCTAATAAATTACTCTAAGTAGAAGACATCTCTATAATGCTATATCAAGTTTCTTCCAAATGCATACAACACTTCAGAAACTCTTTTACAAATTAAATACATTGTAACATAAATAAGAATAAAGAAGGCTAGAGTTTAAGGAATGTTTATGATGTAACATTAAGTTTGCAATATCAAAGTCTTTTCAAGGTTAATTTATGAGATTTCATAGTGCCTGTCAATCGTTTTAAACTAGATGCAGGTCTTGGCTTGTTTTCAATTATATTTGTCAGGATACACACCATTTTTAGAAGTCTTAGATACTATGAGAAAAGTGAAAATCAATCATGTGCATTTTGTGAAAATCCTCTGGTAGAAAGCCAGCACATATTATGCTGGAACAAGAAGAGGCTGAATTTTAATTTCCTGCTCTTTGAAAATGCATCAGTGATCTGAAGACAAAAGGACAAAGGGAAATAAATGAAAAATGCCTGCATATAGTGGTTAAAATCTTTACTTCATAAAATTATTTGCCCACTTTGATTTTAAAGGTCAAATAGTGATTGCAGACCAGGTGGCTCCGCTGGGTGGTATGTCCTAGGACAGCCACTGGGGGCCCAGCCAACTGCACTGGGACTCCTAGGCCAGGTGTGACTTCTTCAGGCAGTGCCTGGTGCTCTCAGAACTTCTAACAGCTTCTTGGTGGATGAGTTGGAATCATCATTCAAGGCTTGCTTTGCTTCTCTCATGAGTCAGGATTATGTGAGTGGCACCATCAGAAAGCACCCTGGTGCTTTCCAGGGTAACCAGAAATTTCTGAATATTGTGAGACAGAATGTTTTTTCCTAAAAAAAAAAAAAAAAAAAAAAAAAAATTGCAGTTGTTTTTCCAGAAACCAGAGCATGTTATCAGAGTGTGTCTCAAAACTACGGAATGAATTGCAGCAGAAAGATGAACTGGTGCAGATGCACTTGACAGAACTGAGAGGTGGTAGCAGGTGCTGGAGGACATCCACATGTGGCACATAGAGCCCTCTAAGTCCCTCTGGGCTAGAACAGGTGTCTGGCAGTATCCCTGTGCCTCTGGTGCACAAGGTGCCCCCTGCAGGTGTCCCTCTGTGTGAACAAATGTCCCTCTGCCAAAGAATGACTTGGTGTCAGTTTTGTTTCCACCTAGAAATGTTCCCCTATTTTTATGAACTGTTAATTACTTGAGTACTTTAGAAAATGCCTATAGCTTGGTAAACCAAATGAGTTTTTGTTTATAGCAAAGTTTAGACTGTTGGTTTGATGACACAGATTCTTAAGGGTCTCTATCGCAAATCCCTGCCTGCAGTGAGACGTGACACGTAGGCTGGTCAGAAGCTTTATTCACACGATGGCCATCTCGTTACAGAATCTTTCTTCTTCCTCCTCCCCCCAGGGAAGTAATGCGGTATATGTGTGCAGGAGCAACCAATCAGGGAGCTGTCCACGAGGTTAGCTCGTGGACCGCAAGCTGCACGGAGCCCAGGCACTCAGTGATCACGCACTGAGCATGCAGAAGTCTTGGCCAATGGTGAAGACTTCCGCATTAGCCTGGGGCCCCGGGCACCCTGACAGGCCAGCGTGGCAGGCGAGACGTGAGGAGCGGGTCTGGGCCGGCCAGCCTCCCCACGTGGCCTCAGGGCCCGGCCCAACACAGACATCCTGTCTGTGGGCAAACCCACCCACCCTCCGGAAGGTCGGGGGGCAGGAGCTGTCCACGTCAGCATGGCTCCAGCGGGTGCTTTCCAAGGCCCCGCTGTGACTGTGCAGCAGCTGCCTCCTCCAGCCGCTATGCTGCCACCTCTTCGGGCCGGAGGCACCTCCATTGGAGGGGCCGGGCGGGCGCCTCCGCTCCGGGGCGCTGGGGTCGCCAGCCGCCCCGATCCCACTGCCCGCCCTGGCCAGTGGGCACCCCGACAGGTCTCTGCTTATTTTTGTAAAAGTTTTCATTTCTTTGTGTCTTACTTATCTCTTTGTCTCTAGTTGTTAGTTTGTTATGACCTGAGGGGGAAAAATATCACAATAGTCTGAGAATCAGGGGAGAAGGAGTTTGATTCTAGGTCTTTTTGGATAGCTCCTGTCCATGGTAGTGTAGAAAAATATGTAAATTTGCTGTTTTGAGATTCTGAGCTATCAAGAAGAGCAATTGTTATGGTTCAGAGTAGTGTGCCCCAAAAGCTCACATGAAAGACCATGCAAGAAGATTCAGAGGAGAAATGATTGGGTTGTAAGAGTCTTAACCCAATTAGTGAATTAATCCCCTGATAAGGATTAACTGAGTAGTAACTGAAGTTAATCAGTTGGGAATTGGCGTGTGGCTTGGGAGTGTATATTTGTATCTGGCCAGTGAAGTCTGTCTTTCTCTACTTCCTGATCACCATGTGAACTGCTTCCCTCTGCCATACTCTTATGCTATGATGTTGTCTCACCTTGAGCCCTGAGGAATGGAGTCATTTTTCTATGATTAAGACCTCTGAAACTGTGAGCCATCAAATAAACTTTTTCTCCTCTACAATTGACTTAGTGGAAAAGCTGACTAAAATAATAATCTAATGCAATGTTTGTAAAGATTGCAGAGCATTATAGAGTGCACATATTTTGTAAATGGGTTACACAAGGATTTAAATATGCTAAGTTAGTGTAGTAATGTTACTGTAGATCCTTAATTTGATGCTGCCTTTAGTTGAGTAAATTTATTTTTTGTGTGGTGTTTACTGCTTTTCAGAGGGACTGTATTAGGATATGATATACTGGATGCCTTGCAATAATGAACTAGTGTGAATAACAAAGCAGAGCCTGTCTCCCTAGCGTGACAGCTGGGACACCAGTGAAGCATGAGGGGTCAAAGCTCACTGTGATGCTTTTATTTTTGAGTTTTGTTTTGTTTGCTTGTGTTTTTGTCTTACTTTTTGTAGAAGAGACAGTTTACGTGAAGGAAGATTCGTGCCCATGGATTTGATTCCAAGGGACTAGGGCCTCCAGATCCCACGTAACCAGCAGAGTGATACTCTGCTGTGTGACCTCCACAGAGAACATGGGGAGCCTCCACTGGGGAAGGTACTTTGCCCTCTTGTTGGAGGAAGTTTTCCTTTCTCTGTTTTATACACCTCTTGTTAGACTGCGTCCCTTCACCCAGTACAGACACTCTTCTGTCTTCTGAATAGCCAGTAGATCTGTGGGTCAGTGTCTTGGTTCATTTTGTTCTCTCCAGCCTTGAAGATTCTTTCCCAACATGTGCAGACGTCCACTAATGTTCTTTGTCTGGCCTGGATTTCATCGGGTCCATGAAGGCTCCAAATACCCTTTCCACTTATTCCTAGGGTGCATGACTTTTTTATTTCTTCCACTGTCCTTGTTTGGTTAGTGAATGCTGTCTCTATCTGTACCCTATGCTGCATTGTATGCCCATAGAAATTAGGCATTATTCCCCTTGAAGATGTAAGATCATATATTTTATATGGTGCTTTGCTCTCACTTCATTTATGATGCTTATTACTCATTTTTTTTAGTACTATGTTGATGATATTTGGCATGTGGACCTATGACCTATGATTTCCAGCCTGAGGCCAGCTGATCCTCTCAATAGACTGTACAGGTTAAAGTGGGGTGTGGTGGTTCACACCTATAATCCCAGTGGCTCCAGAAGCTGAGGCAGGAGAATCACAGTTTCAAATCAAGCCTCAGCAATTTAGCTGAGACCCTAAGCAACTCAGTGAGACCCTGTCTCTAAATAAAATGCATAGAAAAAGGACTGGGGATCTGGCTCAGTGTGGTTAAGTGCTCCTGGGTTCAATTCTAGGTACCAAAAAAAGTATAGGTTAAAGTCTTTATAAGTTATTACTCACATAATAAGGTCACATAACCTGGTCATCTCGTGCTAATTGGTAGCTCTGATTGGCAGCTTTGGATTTCTCGATTAAAAATCTTAATTAGGTTTGGGGTAGTCTTTCAATGATCAAGGAGATTTTGTTTAAAAGATTGGAAACTGTTCTACTTGTTGCTTAGTGAAAATATTTTGAATTATTGTATGTGCAAGTTATTGTCATTTCTTTTTTAAACATATTTTTAGTTGTAGGTAGACACAATACCTTTATTTTACTTATTTATTTTTATGTGGTGCTGAGGATCTAACCCAGTGCCTCACACATGCTAGGCAAGCACTCCACCACTAAGCTACAACCCCCTGCCCTGTCATTTCCTTATATTATTTCAGAAAATGTCTGTCAAATAACAAATTTTTCAATTGAAAAAGTAAACTAGTCTTAAAAATAAGATTATAAATATGAGCATTAGAACTCTTTAATATTTAAATCTTTGGAAAACATAGCAAAGAAAAGATAATAATTAAAATATGATATCTACCAATTTAAAAAAAGGCAGTTCTGGAAATAATAAAAATGAAACAATTTTGTAAAGCAAAGAATAAACAAAATGATCTCCACTATTTAAGGTTTTCAATTATGTTATACTTCTCTTAAAATTTATAATTTTTAGGATTTATAGCAGACATTTTTAATGCATATTTTCATATGCAAATATGAAAATATTTGAATTGAATATTGAAAGTATTCAATTCAATAAATGATTTGTAATTTTATTCTACATTGTTGTAGGTTGGGCTCCCCAGGATGTTTACCCTGAGAGGATTCTTACACAGGTGGTTTAGTGGGGAGAATTATTGGGAACAACCTTGGAAAGTTGAGAGTCACTGGAGATGGATTAGGGACAAAGCTGAACTGTAGTGACACTGTTGCAACAGAACACTCAACACACCTCAGGGAGACTTCGCAGGAATACTCGTTGGGGATGTCCCAGCTGAGCCAAGGAGTTCAGGCACCATATCCCTCCACTACATTATTGGATGGTGGGTAGCCTCTGAAGAAGGCTGTCACTGGATGCTTGTGGGATCCCTTCAGTCAGGGCAAACCCTAGGGAAGTTCCACCTCAGTCCTGAAAAGGCACCAGGGGTGGGAGAACTGGGCTCTGTTCTGCAGTGTCCACTTTCCCAAGGAGTTACCTTATACAAAAGCACTGTACAGGTACTGCATTCTCTTTCCTTTGCTTTGGCGTCCCTCTTTTTCATTGCTTATCTCGCAGTGTGCAAATCTAAGAACCTGAGATTGTTTTAGAGGGAAATTGAGTAGAGGGTGAGAGAATACTCAAATGCCTGCTGTCTGCATGTGGGCTGCTGGATGTGCTGTGGACTCTTCTTCCTTTGATGTGTATTCAAAATCATGTCCTTGCTCTTCATTGTTATGAGATCCCTGTCATTGTTTTAGTCAGCTTTTTCACTGCTGTGACCAAAAAACCTGATGAGAACTATTTTAGAGGAGGAAAAGTTTATTTTGGGGTTAATGGTTTTAGAGGTCTCAATCCATTGATGACCAATTCAATTGGTCTGGGCTGGAGGGGAGCAAAACGTCATGGTGGAAATGTGTGGCTTGAGAAAAACTGCTGGGGACATGGCACCAGGAAGCAGAGAGAGAGAGAGATCACCCTCACCACAAACAAAATATGCACCCCATAGGCAAGCCCTCAGGGACCCACCTCCTCCAGCCACACCCTACCCATTTATAGTCACCACCCAGTTAATCCATATCAGAGGATTAATGCACAAATTAGATTAAAACTCTCCTAACCCAATCATTGTACCTCTAAGCTTCCTTGCATTGTCTCACATGAGCTTGTGGGGGACAACTAATATCTAAACCATAACAGTCATCTTGAGAAGTCCAGGCAGGAAATTAAACTACTATATAGGAAATGCAGTTTGTAATTTACAGCAAACTGATTAATGGTGTTGATGGCAGGACTTGTAAAATTTTATTGTTAATATTGCCCTTTTAAAATGGACTATTATAGATGTTAATTTTTCCGTTATTTGCAATGCTATATCATTGCAAAATACTTGCTAATTTTTGTTTGCTAATGTTGAAAAATAATGTTGAAAGATATTTGACTAAAGTATCAATATATAAATATAAAATAATATTTTATAGTAATTGGTCCGAGAAATCTGACAATAACTTATATTGACTTCTCTAGAAGTCAAAAGATTAGAGAAGTCAATATAACTTATTGTCAGATTTCTTGGACCAATTAATATAAAATATTATTATTAGAATATGTGTATGCATGTATGTGCAAATATACATGTTAGAGTAGATATTTAACTTAGTGTTTAGATAAGTTCAGCATATCTATGTCAATATTCAATTTAAAACTACTTCTCAAGCATTTTAGACTTAGACAGTACTGATATACCTATAATTTTCTTCTGATGCTACTGTCACATATCTTTTAGTTTATGTGGTTTAGTATCATGTTGAAAGCAGTGATTTATGTTGCTTTGCTCAAGCCAAATGTGTAATAACACATTGCAGGATTTTACTTCTTTTCTTCCTCTTGTCTTTCCATAAGCCCAGCTATAGCGATTATTTTCATGCTCTACCTTTACCAACTTTTCTTCTTGTCATCCCTCTACCATCCTCCTATCTGTGACCTTCCCAGGTGGTTTAGGAAGTCTAATCCTCAGTTATCTATAAACAAGAGAAGCAGCAGTCTTCATGCAACAAATACTGTGAAATAACTTTATTAGAGTTGTTGATCTTCTCCTGTCTTTGTCTTGGTATTCAGGCCATCCTGACAACAGTTCTGGTTCTGGATGTGGACGTCCCCTGGGAGGGTTTCAGGGCTGTCTGAGGCACAGCAGTGGATCCCATCTTGGTTCAGCAAGGGGTGCTGGGGAGCTTCAGTGACCTTCAGATAGACTCCTGTGGCATCACAGACAGGTAAGGGGCCATCCTAGGTCATTACAGCATATCTGTTTTTGGTTTTTGTTTGTTTTTTTGTTTTTAAAATAAAAACACAGGAACAACTGGAAAAGCACACAGTTTTTTCATGCCTTCTTAAAGATTCTACAACCTCCTGCTCTCTGGGGACTGAGTCTTCAACACTTAGACCTTTGGGGAATATTTAACATCCAAACTAATAGGAAAACAGTGTTTTTGGTTTTAAACAGTTGTTCCTTTCAAACACCAGTGTTGTCTTGGAAGACACACTCATGACTTTTCCTTTCATATGCCTGTAAACCACTTAAAGTCTTACAGAGTACTACTGATGCTCACAACCATTGATGTGAATAAATACTGACAAGTATCGATATTCTTAAAAATTGGCCCATTACGGAAAACAGATTAGACTATTCTAAAAAGAGTGGATCAGTGAGGGCCAGTAAATCAAAGTCATATGTGGTTAGCTCCCTTTTCTATAGGGAAAATGAGAAGTAAACCTTGTTTCAAGAAGGGTTGAAGCTTCAGGGATTTTTAGCAATGTTGTAAGCGAAATAAAGAAAGATACTTCCTAGTTGCCCCAGAGCTGAGCACAGCACCAGTTCAATGAAGACAATAAGAAAAGGTTTACCACTATAGCATGTTAAAATTGTTAAACATTATAATTTTATTCAAGTGGTCTTCTTAATCATATTATCTAATTTCTAAGTCATTTTGGCTAAAAGGATCAGCTTAGCCATATAGATGAAAAGATTTTTTTCTATGCTACATATAACCAGCTTAATGCCTTCTCTGAAGTACAATGTGCAAAAGGTTTATATTGAATACATAAACAAATTCCTTTCATCCTTCCACATCCATGCCTCTGAACCTCTTGAAAGGTCACATTGTGTAAAATACTTTGTGTAAAAATGTCTACTCTAAATTTATCACTAATTGAAATTTCACGTCATGTCCAATAAACTTTAAGTCACAATTGTAATTTGGCAATGTGTTCAAAGACCATAATTCCTGGTTCATGAAACATTTACTCATAAGAACCTGATTTTTTAATGCAAATGTTTATGTTGATATGTTCACAATTTATTCTTTTGTAGTGAAATCAAAAATTCAAAGAATTTAGTCAGAAACCTACAATACTGATTTTCAGATTATGAAATTTTGGGGGCTATTGCAAAGAAACTGCCACCATTCATAAGTAATAACTGCAGCCAGTTCTGACTCCCAAGTCTCGGTGTCACGAGAGGATCTAGACATCAAATCATGGGGTGCTGATTTCCTTTAAGAAACCATGTCGTATTTTGAATTTCACTTAGAGGACCCAGGAACACATACTTTATTAGTCCAAGTATTGCTGCAGAGCATGGATTGGATGAAATACGTTTCCTGTTCAACATCATAAATATTCTGGCAATGATGGACACTAATTAAGAAGAGAATTAAATGACCAGAAACACTGACACCCACTACTGTTGTGATGATATAAAATAGCACTGTCATTGGTGTCTGCAGGGCAGAGCTCTTACCCAGGGTAGCAACTGTCCAGGGCCAGAGGTCAAAGGTTGGAAATCATTTCACTGGCAGTTGTCTAAGTTATCAGTACAATCATGAAATTCACAGGAAGTTGGCTTACTGTAGTCAAAATTACCTTACAATGTATGGTGTAAACTCAATATTTGCCTTATGTAAAGAATCTGAGCTGGCACAGTATTGCACACCTGTAATCCCAGGTG
>JAJEJO010005097.1:6830-30123 GCA_020662805.1 Glaucomys volans | reverse complement strand
AAATTGTTAATTTTGAGTGAACAAAAGGTAAAATTACTGAGTAGAGTTTTTAAAAAATAAATGATTATTAGATACTAATAGCATTTAGGCAGGTGCACCTGAGATGGTTAAATATTTTGAGGTAGAACTCTGATTAGACTAGATTAAGTCCAGTTTGTTTGATTTTGAAAATAAAGATTCCTATTCACAGTGATTTCCCCAAATCTTTCACTCTGTGCCTATCAATCTTCCTGCTGCCTGACTGAGATGGAAGGACACTCTCCTAGAGAAGATGTGACCAAGGATGATGCAGGATGAGCATCATGCAAGAAAAGTCCCACACCATGAGCAACACGGAGGGGCTCATTCCCTGTGACACTGTGTCTTCTTTACAGCTTTGTATGAGCGGTCCTGTGAAGCCTACAAGCACAGAGGAAGCTCTTCAGGCCTCTACTACATCGACTCAGATGGAAGTGGCCCTCTGGAACCAGCTCTTGTGTACTGCAACATGTCGGGTATGTTAAGCTCTTCTGTAATAGTTAAATTCCTATGCATGTTTTTTGTGTGCAAAACCAAAACAAATAAAGTCAAGTATTTAACTTCCTGATTTCAGTTGACATGCTTATTTAGTTGTGCATTGTGATTGTAATGTGATGGCCTAGAAGTGCTAAAAATGTTATAAAATAGTTAAAAGGTGGTGGTTAAAGGTTGTGTTCTTATTTTCTGGAAATTCTCTTCCTTTACTTATTGGTAATTATTTCCAATAAGTCTTTGCTTATTAATCTAAAGCAAAATGGATGAATGATTTTTACATCAATAAATGTCAAACACATCAGAGAATGTTCACTCTCTTTTTTTATGGTGATGGAGATGGAGCTTGCAGCCTCAGCCCTGCTAGGCAAATGCTCTACAGGTGCACTTCATTTCCACCCAGTCTTCTCATTCACTTTCTAAATTTATGAAAATGTCTTCTTTGCTTTCTTTTGTATCTTTCTAAAACATTTTATCTTATTCTGGATTTATCGAGGTATAATTGACAAATAAAATAATGTATATTTTAAAGTGTACAACCAGATGTTTTGAAATATGTAAACATGATGAAATGCTTTCCCTCATTAAGCTAATTAGCATAGCCATCACCTTATGCCATTTATAGTTCTTTTCTTTTCTTTGGTGAGACAGTTGAGATCTACTGTCCAATAGCAAGTATACAGTATAGTGTTGTTATTATAGTCACCATACTGTACATTATTAGAGCTTATTCCTTCTTCATATCCGAAACTTTGTACCCTTTGACCAATATCTCTCCATATCCCCCTTGCCCAACCCCAGAAACCACCATTCTACTCTGTACTTCTAAGAGTGCCTTGTTTAGATCTACATAACTACTTGAGTTTTTCTGGAAGATAATTGATGTTTCTAACTCATACATACCTCATGTAACCATGTATTCATGTACAACAGTGGTAAGGAATAGCTTCTTTACTTAGAAAACCAGTTATAAAATACTCCTGTGGTGGAGAGTGGTGAATACATGTAGTACACAAATCCTTGACTCCTTGACATCTGCTCCTACAAGTAAGGAGCTCAAAAGGACTAAATTATGAAGTCTAGAGAACGACAACTACCCTGACTTAATTGGTGTGAGCTCCTGCCTCTCTCAACATACAGCTCTCTTCATTCCTCTGTAACTGTGTCTGTGTGTGCCTCTCCTCAGCATCATTTCACCTTCCAAAAGGGGACAACCTTCCTTTGAGAAACTTTCTGTATTACCCTATTGGTATAGAATCAGGTGCTTCAACCTCTGCAGACTTTGACCCTACACACTCTGAGATAACATTCAGAAAAATATCAGCTCTAGATGATACTAAACTAATTATGACTTAGCTATAATTTGCTATCCCTATTATTACTACTATATACTGCCATGATCAAGTGCAGTTTTCACAAGGAGGGAAAAATTAAAAATTTATGAGGGTTTTTAAGTAGCTTAAAAAATCCTGATATAGTTTTTTTACCTACTACCTCTTCGTAGGTAAAACAAAGTCTGAACGTTTTGGCGTGATTAATGGTGCAATATAATCAGCATTAGATTTGATTTATCTTCCTGTTTGAGAGTGTACCAGCAAAGTGTGAGAGCTGTCAGGGCATTGCTGTGGATGTGGGTACAACAGTTTTAGGGTTTGGGGCAAGCATTTTGTCATTAATGCTGACCAAAACATTGCAGTGTGATTGCAGAGAGAAATGCACTGGCTTAATTTTACCTAAAGATGAGTGATCAATAAAATATGTGTGAAAACAGCCAAGGAGATCTTCTGAGATGTTGTCAGTGCCAGTGCCAGTGATGATAGGAAGCTTCCAAGTTACTCAGTGTCCTTCTTGTTTTGCTTTCATTATTGTGGATCAGGCAGGAACAACTAAAGCTTTAAAAAGATAAGGGCATCCCAATTATGTATTTCTCTTTTATTAGGTGCTTAATTATCACTGAAATCTAGGACATGCTAAATAAAGATTTCCATGATTTTGTTTTGTGTTAACCCTGTGGGTAGGGTTCATATCCACTGAGAAAATCCCAGGATCCATAGAAAAGTAGAGAAGATCCCGAAGACATTCCATGTTCAGTAAGGTTTGGTGTCTGGACCTGTTTTGCTAATGAACTGTTAACAGGTGCTACAGTTTGGGTCTTGGATGTCCCCAAAGGCCCATGTATGAAAGGCTGCATCCCCAAGCTGGCACTATCAGGAGTTGGAAGAACATTATGGAAGTGGTCCCTAGTGAAGATCTTGATGTCACTGGAGACAAACAGTGAAACCCCAGAAGACTGTGAGACCCTGGCCTCTTCTTCCTCTTTTGATTTTTGGCTTGATTACAGTTTGTTCTTGCTCTGCCAGGCACTCCCCAGTATTGCCACCTGGGCAATACTGGCCAGGCACTCAAAGTATTGGGTTCTTCTAATGTTAAACTGGAAACCCCTAAACTGTGAGCCTCAGTGGACCTTTTTACTCTTTATAAGTTAATTATCTCAGGTGATTATTGTGGTGACAGAAAGATGACTAGCATAGCAAGTTGGTAAGGCCAAGGTCACCTTTATAAAGACAGACATTTGCTCCACAGGGAAGGCCTGGAAATTGATTTCTTGACTGTCCACAGTATATGGTTGTAATGAACAGAAAATGTTTAAATCATCATAGGTGAACTTGTGGTTCAGGCCGTGACAAGACAGTTGTACAAATTTATAAATCCCTTTGGATGTATTGATTCAGAAGCATTTTGTTTTAATGCTTAATCATGGGGAATGATACTAATTTGATGCAACTAATGTGTTTTATTCTTTGTAATTGCTATTATCCTTCCAAGACTGAAACTTAGCAACTCTTTCCAGAAGGTAGAAGTAGTTACAGTGAAAAATGGTAAGAAGGGAGGGGGAAAAAAAAAGTAGATGCACAACTTTGGATTTCAGTTGTATATAAGCTTATTTTTCTTGCCTCAAGGTGATAAAGGACCTCTGCCTATGGGAAAGGAAATGCAAAATCAGCTTGCTAACACTCTGGTCAATTTATTTCCAGGGTCAAGGAGTTGAAAACTATGTTTTGAGGATATCATTTCCTGCCCCAGGTTGACCAGAAGAAACATCCTTGAAAAGATACAATACTGATGAGTTGCAGTAAAGCTTCTAACAACACTTGACATGTGTTTACTGAGCTCTACTGTATGCCAGGCTCTGCTATAAATACAGCTGGGAGTGAAGCAGAATAACATCCCAGACTGTGGAGTACACATTTTTGGGTGGGGAACCAGACATTATCATGGTCAGTGAGTGACATGTGCAGTGCAGCAGAGAGCAGCATGTCTCCTGAAGCAAAATAAAGTGAGAAAAGGGGATTTGGACTGTTGATGGGTGCATTATAAGTTTGGATAGAGGGATTGAGAAAGCACTTAGAAAGTTCCATTAGATCCAAGTTCATGAAAGAATCTAGCTCTGAGAAAACCAGAGAGAGTCTTCAGACAGAGGGAATCAGTAAGTGAAAAGGCCCTGGAACCACAGGGTGCCTGCAGTAGGGAAGGCTATGGTGGAATGGGGGCAGAAGGTGGGTGTTTTAAGACAATCCAGTCCCAGTATATGAGAACAGAGAAAGAGGTGAGGACAACAGATCCAGGATTGTAGGATACAATAAATTAGAGAATTGGAGAATCTATAGAAGTGTGATCCTGGGTGGCAGCAAGACCAAGTGGCTCTCAGCTATTTGGGTCAGAAGAAGTGGCATATATATCGGTCAGGACAAAAGTGACTTCATCAAACCAAAATGGACCTAGCTTATCTTAAGCTAGGAATCAAGCACTACCTGCGCCCAGGGCCTAGTTATAAAGTTATACATGCAACTAAAATGTGTCTATTTCTAGTATACTGGGTTAACTATGCAGGAAAACTCAGTTGGGGTCAACTTGAGACTGTCATGATGGTTATGATTCAAGATGGCTGCAGCCATGCTGATCCATACAGTATCCCTTCCCTCTGGTCATGTGGCTATAAAGGGGTAGGTTGAAGATGCATATCAGTAGCATGGTTCATGCTTTGAGCCACCATATTGTCCCTTTTCTGGAAGCAAGACCAGCTAAGAAGTTGCTTTTGGGCATTTGTAGGCTAATTTGGAGCAGAAGAGAAGGTAAGAAGTATAGGCATCAGAAGCAGTGAACCAGATGTCAGTCCAGAGAATGGGAGGAACCAAGAACAAATGACTCCATTGTCTTATCTGAGTCTGTACAGATACAGAAATATCAAAAGAGATGGAGACCACTTGGGAGGGAGGATTCCAATTTTGAATATATGCACTGTGGATGTGTTGATTATAAGAGCATGTAATATATACTCTTTTTGTTTTAAGATTATTCATAAATTAAACTTATACAACCTCTAAACATTTTCAGAGCATAAAAACAGCATATTTATTCTGTATTACTCACAGAATACAAAGGATATTGCTTTATTCTGATTTTTCTTTTGCAATTTTGTTTTTAAAATGTTTTGAATCATAAAAATTATATAGAACTGTCTTGGAGATTATTCTAACTGGTACATAAATCAAAGTTCTGTGCTCAGAATTATGTTTCTTTAAAATATGAACTATTGCTTGCTTTTCTTTTTATTATTTTTTATTTTTACAGACTATTTTTGAAAAATGGTGGAATGAGACAGACATCATTACCCTATGTACATGTAATATGTACTCTTAAAACCTAGAGAGTAGTCATGATATCCTTGGCAGTGGGGATTTTTAAAAATATATATTGGATGTGACTTTATGACTTAATTTATACTGACCAGCTGGCTCCAGCTGCTTGTAACCTCAGTGGGGGGCATATTGAGTCATAGCCAAGTACTACTTCTTCAGCTTCCCACATGCTCACACTCGGAGGGGCACCTTTGCTTTCTGCCAACAGCTTCTGTGCAGCGTCCTAGGACAGGCTGTATTTTTATTAGCTTCCCTAGAGATTGTTACATGCACGCAGGTCTAAAAACTACTGTGCTGGAATTGAGGTTCTTTGATATAAGTGAGCTTAGCCTACTCTGTCACACCAAGGATTAAAATGGACAGGCAGCAAAGGTCATCACAGAATGAGAAAGTAAAGCCTATTCAGATGTAAAACCTTGGTGCAACTACTCATTTTGCTACCTAAACAACTCATCTGTTGTTATTTATGTAGTTTGTTGCTGGTAGGATTTAATGGACAACAGATCCTTGCTGAGTCTCTCTTTCATTCATAAATGTAACAAGAATTGTTCACACATATTAAGATAAAATATAAAACATTAATTCTGTAAATTGTATATATTCTGAACTTTCTAAATTTCATCTTTGAAAGTCTTAAGAATTTTAAGGCATCCATGTACATATGTAGAGACTTATGAACAATATGAACGATGATTTAGTGACCAGTATTGCTGCATAAATTTTTATTTTCAAAGAATAGTAACTGTGAGTCTTTTCACATTACATTGCAACTAAACAAACATTAAGTACAGATTATTGTTTCATAGTGCCTTCTGCATAATTAAGTTTTTTATGGAAATTTATCACTGCCTAATTCTTATATTTTAAAAAGTTCAGAAATTAGTATATTCTTGTTGCATGTGATAAGAAAAATTTTCTGAGGCACAAATTAGATTTGAGGTGGAACATCAGGTGGATCATGGAACACAGGAAAAAACTAGGACCAAGAACAGGAGTTAGAAATGCTTCAGCAAAAATTTCCAAATAATATTAAATAACAAGAATTTTTATTAAACTTAAAGCCAAAAGGAAAGCAGTGTGCTATTGATAAATGAACAGAAAGGCCAATCCAAAGACCAATAGATATCTTCAGAAACCATGCAACAAAATATTTAATTGAAAGTTTTAAAAATGTAGAATGTTCCCAGGGAAAATACAAGGAAGGAGAAAAAGCTACAGCTAAATTGTCCTTAATATTCACTATTGTGGATGAGTCACATGAGGTGCCCTTTGACAAATCTAGTTACTATTGAAAAAGGGAGAACTAAATTCTTGTTCTCACAGCCTGGAAAGTTTTCCAATGTGCAAAGTTTACCTTCCCAAGGATGCAACAATCCCTGTGGACAATTAAATATTCTCTAATTATTAGAAACAGTCACTAATACTTTGAAAAATATACAAATATGCAAAAAATGGAATTCTGAACTAATGACAAAAATTATATTCTTGGTAAAAATCTGGTGCCATTTGGAAAGGACATCCACAAAACAACCAAATTAAAACAGAAGAGTAAACTAGTCTCAAAGGCCTGCTGATCAAATTATGTTGACAGATTGATGACCTTTCTAAGAAAAGAAATGGAATGGAATGGAATTTTTTTTATGAGAAATGTGGTTTCCAGTGGCACTATCAGCTGTGGCTGCCCTAAACACAGGGTAGCAGTTTGGTGCTCAGACACTCTGGTTATCAGGTATTGCATCATGAGAACAGCTGAGGCTCAAGAGAATAGTGTCAGAGGAAGGAAATGGACAGGAGTTAGGGCAGTGATTCAACTCTGGGTTTAGGGCAATCACCTGGGGAGCTGAGTGGAGAAGCCAGGGGCACCCCTGCCTTCCCACCTTCAGATTCTGATCCCTTCACTCAGTGTGCCAAGAATCTAGCACTTCTGGTTCATTACTAGCAACCAGTCAGTTGCTCTTATGAAAATCAAGAAAACGTGTTTCTTAAACAGCTGTTTTCTATAGTGGAATGTGCTAGACCTTCACCCTCATAGTAAGTATTCTCTCCCTTTAGCCACAGGGATGCATTCTGAGCCTCCTGTTGGATACTTGACACAATGGATAGTACCAAATTGTATACATTTTGTTTTTTCCCCAGGCTTGGTAAAGTTTAATTTATAAACTAGGCATGATAAGAAATTAATCACAATAACTAATAATGTAGAAGTCACATTGTAATAAGAGTTATGTGAATGTGGTCTCTCAAAATATTGTGCGCTCATCTTTCTCACTTCATTTAAGTACTTCATGACATCTCTTTGGCATATCTGAATGTTAATTTTCACTATTCATTCACTTAAGGATCATTATTAAGTAAAACAAGGATTATTTGGACACAAGCACTGTGACACCATGACAGTTGATCTGATATTCAAGATGACTACTAAATGGCTAACTGGTATGTAGCATATATGGTGTGGACACTCTGAACAGAGGGAAGATTCATGTCTCAGGCAGGATGGAGTAGGATGGCATGGGGTTTCATCATGTTACTAAGAATGAAGCACAATTTAAAACATACATTTTTTATTTCTGGAATTTTCCATTTAGTGGTTTTAGACTACAGTTGACTGCAAGTAACTGAAATCATGAAAAGTAAAATTGCAGATAAGGATTAAAATGTGGGTAATTGTGTAACAAAAAGGAGTCAACTCAACATCCTCACATACAATATAAATTGTAGTTTTTGAAAACCTTCTATAGGATGAGTGGTGTTAGACTTTCTGCTGTACATTTTACATTTCTTTATTTTTACACACTTTTTGTTTCTTTCACCTCTATCTTCTTGTTAGTATTCCCTTCTCTACTTAATCAAGCAGCTTCATTTCTAATCCTCCATTTGATTCATCCATTCATTTAATCATTCCACAATTTTATTTTATACCACAAATTTCCAGATACTGTGCTGTTTGAGAAATAAAATGGAAATACACTGCTCTCCTAGACCTTCAGTCAAGTGAGGTGAACACATATTAGTTCAGTTAACTCAAACTTGTCAAGAACATTATACATTTTTGCATTTGCTATGTCCATACAAGCTTTGCTGTAGGAAATTTGTTAACAGAGGCCCTGAGTGTGGAAGCAGTCACAAGTAAACTGCTAGTGAAGGCACCTTTGCTACAACCGGTGTTTTCATTGGTTGGACAGTCTTCTGATGGTTTTACTGCTCTCTTTTTTCATCATGAAAATTGAGGTTGGCAATATTCATAGCATCATCAAACATTCATTGTGTTTTGTTTGGGAATATTTCTTATTATACAGAATCTGTAATGTTGAAATATGAGGAATTAAAAAATAGAGAAGTAAACAGAGAATAGCTACTCTGATGACTTTCCTGTACCATGACCCCACATCTCTTTTATACTGGCATTTGCCTGGAAAGAGCCCTTCCCTCTCCCACCTGGGGCAGCTTACTCTGGCTGGCTTTCTATAGCTTCTAACAATAGTTCCTACACAGGCATGCCAGTGTAACTGCAGATGGAAAATGCAACAAGTCCCCTCACCTGAACCCAGAGGGGAAATGCAAATGCTGCAGGGAAGTTTATTTTGCTGTTCTTTCTTCCAACAAACAAAATGCCACAGCCTTACCATGAAATGAGACTTGAACATAAGAACACAAATGCTCAGAACCTGGCTAGGTCAGCAGCCTGCCTGATAGTTGCCTTAATAGTCAAACATGTCTAGGATGATAACTTTGGGTCCTTAGATGCCTCTTGACCCAGTCTCTCCATTTACTAAACATAGAAATTGAGGCTCAGAGAAATTCATTTTTTCACTTTTCCAAGATTATAGATAATAAGCCATACTTTATATTGATGACATGGTTTTCTGTCCATATCTAATTTTGTAAGTGTATGCACAGTGTTTTTCATGAACAAATGATTTTGCATTAGTGCCATGTGGTAGGTTGAAATACAAAGGGAGACACTAATAATAGTGTTGACTGAACATTTGGAAAGAGGTCAAGCACATATATGATTGCCTCGAGAGCAGAAGTCCTTCCAAGTGCAATAGTAGATGCCTACATGTATAAATGAGCAGATAGACACCCATAATTTTGTTCAATGTGACTTATTAAGTGAAAAAACAAACTTTTGAATGTCCATAGGAATGAGACTATGCAGAACAGAAAGCTTTTGAAGTGGATTTGCAGGAGAGAGCTGCTGATGCTGTTGAGTGATAGGAATATCTAGGTGCGTCTCATAGCATCTTTCTGTGTTGAAAATATTCAGGAAAATCACAAGACTCCAGAACACAATGGACAGTCCTTGTAGGTCCCTCAATAAATATTGATCTAGAAGGACCCACAGTTGTGGGGCCATGACAAATGCCACCCCTGGGCTTTTCCAGAACTTTGGAGTCAGAGCTGGGATATGATGGTCATCACTCGGAGCCTGACTGATATCACTTAGAGCTGACAGCCATTCAGCTGAGTAAGGCACAAATACCAAATCATGCTTGGTTTTGACAAAGGGACAACATAGTAGGGCCCAATGTCTTAGTCACTTTTTCACTAATTGTGGAGGAGGAAAAGTTTATTTGAAGGCTCTCAGTTTCAGAGGTCCTAGTTCATAGAAGACCAGCTTCATTTCTCAAGGCTCCAAGTGAAGCTAAACATTATGGTGGAAGAGTGTGGCAGAGGGAAGCAGCTCACATCATCATGAAGCAGAGAGAGAGACTCCATTCTCCAAGTACAAAATATATACCCCAAAGCCACGCCCCAATTCCTATCTCCTCCAGCCATGCCCTACCACTTCAATTATTCCAGCCACACCCTACCACTTCAATTAATCCCATCATGGATTAATTCACTGATTGGGTTAGGACTCCAACAACCTAATTGTTCCTCCTCTGAACCTTCCTGCATTGTCTCACATGTAAGCTTTTGGGGGACACCTCACATCCAAACCATAGCACCCAGTAACTCTGAGATTTAGGGCATAGACAGGAGTGGGTCTTATATGTGCATATGAATGTCCATGATCTGGTTTTACTGTTCTATTTCATACTGAAATTTTGTTGTATGAAATACAGGGTAGGGCTTAGTTGTAGAAAGTACCCAGGAAGCCTTCAGACCTCTGGCATCTTTGAATATCTTTACTAATTCAGAAAGCTCAGTGACTAGCACAAGGTTGCCTAGCAATGTATGGTGAAGTATATTCATTTTTAAGTTGGGCAAGTAAATTTTCTGAGGCCTTCATTTTCTCATCTGTAGAGTAAGAGAGTTGAACTGAGTAAAAGATAACAGCCATCTCTGAATAGGAATATAGTGGAAGAACTTCTGAGAAAGCTGACATGGGCTGCACTTCTCATAGGCACAATACAGTGACCAGGATGGCAGGATGGCTGCTAGTGATTTTATCAGTGTGTCCTTATTCATGATACTGAGCACAATTTTTCTGACCAGTTCTTTAGCTGAAGATGGAATGTCACGAGTTATATCATCTAAACCCAATGCTGTACCAAACTTCTCTGAACTTGTATGCCCCTCCCCCATCAAAGGAATTGTATGTAGCTGGCCTCATCTCCAAAGAGGTAGTGTGTAGGCATGTATTGGACTTCTTTTGTAGGCATCTTCTCTTGATTCAAATTCCAAGTGACAGAATCACTTTCCATGAGTGACAGATCTATTAATTGTAAAGGCATCAGATTTTTCTTAATGAGATCTTTCTTCTTTCTTTTTGGGGAGCTGGATAGGAGCATAGCAGATGTACTTTGGATATATGTTTACCTGAATGTGTAAAATAAACATGTTTTTTGATCATTTAGCCACTTGTTTTCCTGTAAATGTTCCTTACATAACTCAAACGTGTATTAGTGTGGGAAGTTTCAAAAATTGGAAAGCAGACATACTTTAGCAAAATAAACAGAAACCAAGGGATATTGTATGATACAGTACCATGTAGTTGTTTGTATCTGGCTTAATCAAACCAAATCATCAAGTTAAATTAGCTGCAAGTTCATTTGCCTGAACTTTAGAGGGTGGACTAAGAGCTGCCAGTGGTCACCCTGCATGAGTGCAGATGAAAGGACTCCAGGGAGTTGGAGAAAAATGTTTTCATGTGGTGTGATTTAAGGATAGTTCAAAAATCTTTTTAAAATTAGTCCACAGTTATAATTAATTTCTTCAATTCTATTTGGCTATTCAGACCACAGAGCAGCTATTTATTGTTCTAAGGTGTTGTCTCCTTAAATTCTTTGGTCTGTTTCCTCATTGTTGAAAACTAAGGTCATATTATGTGATCTCAAAATTCTCTTACAGGTAATAGTTTTTGAGATTAGTGAAAGTAATGTCTTGTGGAATGTTAGAGCAACATGGTGCGTCTTACTTGGGGTCTTTTAAATAGTCTTACTATAAAGGGCAATCATTTAAATTATGTTTTTTTCAGAAGAATACTTTGAAAGATTGCTTTCAATATTCCCTTCTGTACTTGAAGGAAGAGATTTCTTTTGTTATGTGTTAACAATGCAAGACCATAAATCTATCACACTGACCACCAGCCTATGTGAACTGTTCAGGCACATCATTTTTCTTTATGTCATAAACCATGAAAATAAATGACGATATGGCATTGGAACTGATGAGCTCCCAAGCCTCAGATGGTTAAATCTTTTATACTGTTAAATCATTCTTGGGGTTGAGTGCAGAAAGTAAATGCCAAGCTCACTTATTTAATTTTTCATGAAAATGTTGAAATGCAAATTGCCCAGTGAAAATATGATTAAAGTTGGAAAAAAACACACTATGGAATTTAAGTGGCTATAGGAATGCTCACAGCCTCCTTTAGCCAACAGAGAGGGAAATGACCTCATAAGTTTTGTTTTTTTTCCCTAATGCCATTGAATATAAAATGGACATTTGTCCTCCCAATTCAGTTTGTTCCTGTTCTTACTAGTTTGTGGATAATTTGTGACCTTGTTCTTTACAAGCTTTGAGTCAGAGTTCTTTTCCTTGGCCCCTGGAGTTCTTGGATTTCTGGTATCTGCATTTCAGTCCTGTAAAGAGCAATGTGACTGTCAGATTTGTCCCTTGTTACATGGTATGGAAGATGAGCCAGGTATTTAGGTCCCCACAGCAGGGGCAGGATCCTGTGGGGACTTCTCAGGGGGCTTCTTTTGTTTTGATTTTTAAATTTTGTTCATGTAGCAGCCATTAAAGAGAGTAAAAATAAACTCTACACAACTGTTTTGTGTCTTCAGTAACTTGGAAATTTTCTATATATACACAAACTCATCATTTTACCAAGTTCACATTATACAGAGGTTATCAAGTGACTTGATGTCATAGAGAACAGTTAAGGCGACTTCAAGTCTGCTTTATACCACTGCGTAGGCCCTTTATACCATGTAAGCTTTTATACTTTCATGATGTAAGATGAATTGCAGGGAAAGGAGAGAAGTCAAAAATTTTTTTCTTCTATAAACATTTTGGAATGTATTTTAATTTTCTCTAACTTCCTTCATTTAGAAAAACAGGTAATATAATAGAAATATGTCAATTTGTCAGGTGACATTTGTGTCACCATGGCTATTAACAGGAATAGATATATTAGATGCTTAAACGTCTTGTGTATGTTAGTGTTGACCACTGAATGAGTTTCTGACACCCTATTAGTCAACTGCAGTCAAAAATACTTATTTGAGGGCTATGGCTATAGCTCAGTGGTAGAACACTTTCCTAGCATACAGAAGATCCTGAGTTTAATCCCCAGAACCTTAAAAGAATGATTTCATATTATTTTTCATGATCACAAATGTGTCTGTTAAACATACATTCTATTACCTAAGAAAAAAGATGCCCCATCTGGAAAGGCCTATGCTTATTAAAAAAATAAATATTTATAACTTGTGGTATTATATCATAGAAATTCAGAAATGATCTTTTTGCAATGTTGACTAATTTGTCAAACAGATTTCACCAGAGATAATAACTGCAAATACATAGTAATGTAAATTTCAATAAAATTTCAAATTTTAACATTGACATCTTAAGAAATCTAGTTATGTCAATCTTAATCTCAAAGAGATCTGAGGATTTAAGAAATCTTAATTCAGGTATGAGATGCTTCTGATGTTCCTACTCATTTCAATCATTTCAGTCTAATCATGTTCTGTTTCTTCCCTCCCAACCCCTTTCTGCCACAAGACTCTGCATGGACTTCAGTGTAGCACAATGGCTCCCACCCAGCCAGAGTCAAAAGCTCTCGTGGAGAAAGCCCACAGTCTGTGATTTTCAAGTACATGGCCAGCATGGACCAGCTCCAGGCCCTAATTGACCAGGCAGACCACTGCCAACAGGAGCTAGCTTTCCACTGCAGGAAGTCAAGGCTTTCAGCTCACCTTGGTAAGTCATCGGCCATTGCAGATTTTCATTCCTGGGAGCTTGCAGCAAGCAGTTGCAGATTCATGAGACTCCTGTACCCACAACACCAAGATCACAGCCTGGAAAGTACAAAGATTCTTTTTCCTGGGGACAGAGAGCCAGGGCAATAGTTGCTCCTCCTTGCTGAAAGTTGTGACTGGTGTGAAGTCTCTTCCCAGCCTAACTTGGACAACTGAGCAATAAAGACCTTCTAATGAGGCCCTTGGAATGCTGTGTTCATTCACTATGAAGGGCAGCGTTGCCTCACTTGTGTTTTATCTCAGAAGAGATTGCTAACAGCATGCTTAGTTATTTGAAGGTGATTATTCCATGAGATTCTCTCTCAGACTGAATGCAACTAGTGTCTTGGATAATTGCTGATTAAAGAACAGAGTAGGTATCCTAGAGTTCTTTCAGGACTCAATGTAAGTCTTCAAATGACTGATTATTTATTTTTAATCCATGTTGGAAAATTCTGTTGTGGGCTTTGCATTTTCTCCCTTTGAAGTCATTCAGATTGTGAATATGTCCAACCCCACTGCCTTCATGAAACCTCTTTGGTTTTCTGGAGACTGGTCTGCCTTCTCTGATCAGTCATGCTGGGGGGTGGTAGGCAGAGTTCCATGAGGTCATGTTTCAAGTCTGTCACTCAGCAGCTGTTTGTTTGGGTTATTCTCTAATCTTTCTGAATCTTTATAGCCAAGACACCCATCTCTCCAAGATTGCAGCATCTAAAAGCATGTGAAGTAAAATGCTCCTTATTCACAGGTCTGTGGTGTGTTGAATTTATAGTTAGTGCTGGGAGGCTTAGTACTTATCATCAATCCATTGCTACCATATAGATCACTGAGCTAAGATTGTATATTCCCAGAAAGATGATAAAGTTAGCTCCTGGAGAGTAAATCAGTGTCACAGAACAATCAAAGTTGGGTCATTTAACCAGAAAAAATGAGGCAAATTGAGTAGTTTTTTCTGATTGTTAGTTAACCAATAACAGGAAAAAACATCACCTGATGAGTCAGGGAGTAAAACTTATGTATCACCAACATATGGTCTATTCCAGAAGTGGGGCACTGCCCAGATAGTAAAGAATTCTTGCATGAAGGGCTGGTGTGTTTCTGGTGATTGGCAAGTGTTTAATTGTCACCTTCTCTCTATCAATATTTAAAACAATGAGTGACACAAATATTTCATTGGGCTTAGGAGAAAAGATGGACAGAGAGAAGAATTTAAAACTTTCTAAAGAAAAAAAAGGGAGTACATTATACATACTTAAAATTTGAATTTCTTACCAGCTGTCTCAGGAGAATTTTTAGTAGACACTTAATTCAGACAAATTCAGGTACAGACCCATGTATCTCCAGAAGCTCTAAATTGTAGATAAGATAGGCAGCTGGTGTGGCCTAAAATTCATTCAAATCATTGCATGAATTAGCTTTGTATCATCAAAAGATGCAAATAGGTGTACAGAACATGGATGCTACCCTTGTGCAGAAGGAGTAATGCCAACCAAAGCCTTCAACTGGAGCCTTCGTTAGAATGCTGCAGAGTGAGAACATCACGGGATGGATGCAATACAGGGGGCACATAGTGTCAGGATAGCTGGGCAAATGGCATTCGAAATACGCTTTCATTTTTATTTCCAGAAACTTTTATGAAAAAAATTCTCAGAAGGTTTTGGGAAACCAATACCTTGATTAATCAAAAGAGGAGACTTAGGAGCAGCAAGACCAGGGCCATAGTTTAGCAATTTTTTTTTGTTTGTTTGTTTGGTTGGTTGGTTTTGCAACTGAAAGGTTAGGCATCAAGAAGGTGAATCTTTACAGTTCCAAATAAAGAGCCAAGCCATGTCATAGGGGGAAAATAAGAAGAATTAACATATGTCTCTAAGCAATTTTTAACACACAATAGGAAATGTCAGCTGGGGACATGGCACATGCCTGTTATCTCAGCAGCTCTGGAGGCTGAGGTAGGAGAATCTCCAGTTCAAAGCCAGCCTCAGCAAAAGTGAGGCACTAAGCAACTCAGTGAGACCATCTGTAAATACAATACAAAATAGGGCTAAGGATGTGGCTCAATAATTGAGTGCACCTCAGTTCAATCCCTGGTACCCCCCTAAAATAGGAAATGTCAATGTTATAAAGACACTTCTTGTCTTTCAGCATCTTTCAGGTCTTTGTATTAGAAAGTTTCAGGGACACAATCATGGGTGGCTGAAAAGGAAGTGTGACAGTGTTGATGCATGGGAAAGTATTCAGTCACTACATTGTGAATGAATGCTAAGGTGATTGAGGATTGTACCTGTGGCTGAAGAGAATCAACCCAGGTCCAAAATACTTGAGGAAGTAGAGCAGTGTATTTTGTCCATTAATAACTTTCCTATTCCTCTTCATTTCAGGCTCTAATTCCTTTTGAACACATCTATCAAATACCTGCTAAAAGTTCTGCTCCCTAGAGAAAAGTTTATAACACATTTTAAAAAGGAAAAAGATGGTTGGTGCTGATTCTGTGCACATGCCTCAGCCACTGGTCCAGGGCCGGGTGGTGATGAATGCAGTTGGCATGTTTGCATGCTGAGGTGTTGTCAGCCATAGCACAGGGCTCCTCTAACAGGGAGCCATCATGAGTTGTGCTGCTTGCGAGTTAGGGAGAAGAGGGGTTGCATTCCAGATTCTCAGCTGGTGAGAGCTGATGGGTTTGAAAGAGCATGCTGAAAAGGACAAGCATCTTTGCAACTGATTTGATGTCACTTCCATTTTCCCTCTGGCCATGCTTCTCTGTTGAGGGGAAGTGCCTCTCCCCATCTGCAAGCCACTCACAATCTAGTCACCCTCACCCTCACCTGGACTGGAGGCTGCCAGTGTCTTTAGCACCAAGGTGAGGCCCTTAGCATAGAGGTGGCCTCCAGCTCTGTGGCTGAGTTATTATGGTGGCCCTGAGGAGATGTTACTGGAGGACTGAGTTGTAGTTGGCTCAGACCTGTTCTATGATTTGTGTTGAATATGAAGGAGATGAACCTCTATAGTTCCCAAATAAAGAGTCAAGCCATTTAGTAGAAGAAAAGCACAAGTGTGTCCTGGAGGAGTTTTTAACACACAATCAGAAGTATCAGTGTTATTTTTAACTAATAGAAAAAGTAAAATAAACAATATGTTGCATAATAACATTCTTTTGTGGGATTTTAGGATCGTAAACAGATTTCATGTTCAATAAATAAAGTAGTCTGGTTATTATTTTGGTATTAAATTGTATTTTGAATATTATTTCCCAATAAATAATATAATTGGCATCTTCAAATGAAATTTGTAAATATCCTCCTTATATTCTAATAAAAGAAAAAAAACATGGTAACTTAATTCTTGATTTTAAAAAATTTGTTAAGCATTCAGAAGTTCTTTAAAAAATTATCCTGTGTAGAGATAAATATGTGATCACTTCTAAAACAGTCTACTTTTTCCATAGAGGAAAGTAAGGAATGATATGGGGAGGCAGGTAGTGGGGGGCAAAGTAGGTGTCATCTTTCTCATACTTGTCTTTCAGATGGAACCCCAGTGAGCTGGTGGGTTGGAAGAACCAATGAAACACACACTTACTGGGGAGGTTCTCTGCCTGATGCTCAAAAGTGTACTTGTGGATTAGAGGGGAACTGCATTGATTCTCAAAATCACTGCAACTGTGATGCTGACTGGGATGAATGGTGATTTCCACATGCTTTCCCTGTGCCAACTGTAATTTTTTTATTGCTTAAACTATGCACCTTAGGCAAAAATTAGATAAGATAGTACAATAAGGAGAATAAAGAATTCCCTAAGAAGTTAAAGAAAAAGATTTGATATGTATGATGTCATTCATCTGAGGCCCAAAACATCAAAATGATTATTTCTGTTATTTTCTAAAAAAAGAAAATTGAAATACATGATTAATGTTTCACATTCAGTGGAAGTAAAATATCAGCCTTCTTAAAGTTAAATTGAGTGTCCATGGCTGATCTTTAGTTGGTTTTTGACCCCCTAAATCCTTAAACGGTCACATGAGGAAAACCAGAAGAGGCCTTGGGTCCATGGAAGGGACATGTGGAACTCTAAAGTTTCCCTGTGGGTGGAGGTCTCAAAAGGCTACAAACCCAATTGAAAAGGTGTACAAGGACAAATCTTCCAGTTAGCACATGAGACAGAAAAAATTAACTCTCTGAAAACTCATGTCTAGACATGCCCTCACACAGATTTTTAATTCAAATTTGCAATGCATAGATGGTCTCAGAATTAAATTACCGTGGCCACAGGTTGGTAGCACCAACAGCTTGTCATAGCATTACAAGGTATTCTTACTGCAGGTCTGCCCTCCTCCTTAGTGCAGACATCACAGGATTCTCAGATAAAATGCCTCTAAGTATAAGCACACTTTCCAGTATTACAAAACACAAAAGAAAGTGGGAGGCAAAAGAAACCACAAAGAGGAGAATTGGAAGCTTAAACATGCCAGATAATGGGTATATTTAGAAATGTAAAATAAATGTTTGCACTCTTTGAAAAATAGGCAAGGAGCTGGAACACAAGGAAACAAATGCTATTAATGAAGATAATTGCAATGTACTAAAGAACCAAACAAATGTTTGGAAATGAAATTATTGTTTTTATTGAAATATTTAAGACTTACTGGATCAAATATTGAACACAAGTGACTTGAAGACTGGTGAAATGAAAAATACATGTAAATGAATTACATGGATTGCAGCACAGAGAGAAACAAATTGGGAACTTTGAAAGGAGTGCAGATGAGAGGAGAGGTGTAGAGAAGAGAGAACACATGTCTTGCTGAAGTTTCTAAGGAAGATGGGATATAATTAGGAAGATTTAATACTCCAAATAGCTAAGAAATTTCTAGACTAGAGAAAATACTGAATTACCAAGCAGGATAAGTAAAAAGCAAATCCATATCTAGATATATTATGGTGAAATTGAAGAACATTAAAGAAAATGTTCAAAGAAGCAGAGATGAAAGGAAGACTTCTGAAAGAAAAGAATTATGGAGCACAACACTCTCTTCACAGTTGGAAATAAAGTTATTATCCATCTCAAAATTTGTGCTCAGCTGCTGTTTTCAAAAATGAGTGATAAAAATGAAGATCCTCACAGGCAATCAGATTCTGAGAGGTTTACTGCCAGCACACCCTGCAGGAGGAAGTTTTAAAGAACAGCTCTCAAAAGGAAAGATGATGGCCATATAGGGAAGGTCTTAGATGAAAAAGAAATACTGAGAAAAGATATTTGTAAACTCATAGGCCAAAAAATAAATAGTAGAACTCAGGAACATGTTGCTCTATTCCTATATAGCTGCATTTCATATATAGCTACATGGAATTAAAACATGAGAAAGCAATCATCTAATGTATTAACAAAGATAATTGTAATTGACAGAAAAGCCAAAAGAATGCTGAGTAGTGAAAATATCATTGAAATTTGAACTTGGGGTGCTATCATTAAATTGCTTCAAATGTATGCATTTGATTTTTGAATGTAACCTCTAAAAGAATAAACATAGAGAAAATAAATTCAAGTCACTAGAGAAAAAAAGGAAAAACTGGGGAGGTTGGGATTGCAGCTCAGTGATGGGATGTTTGCTTTGCATGTTAAGAAAGGAAACGAAGGAGGCAAGGAAAAAAATAACCAGTTTTACAAACTCAGATAATCCAAAAAGTTAGGAAATGAGATTTAAAAAGAACAAGCAGCACAGTAAGATCAGAGTAAGATCATAGTCATGCACAAAGAGTGTGATGAAAATGTCCTTTTAAATCTAGATATGTCAAAATGAATGAAAAGGAAGTGTATTTTATCTATACACACAGAAATAATGAAAATGAAATGGTAAAAAAAAAATGTTTACCAGGAAAATATGCACAAAAGCAAGCAAAGTAAAAAACTCCAATTTTGGACAAGATGGTCATACTTCTAATTTTACCAGCAAGAACTAAGAGTTACAAATTTGTACACTTGTAATAAAAATGACTCAAAATGACAAAGAAAAATAATTGACAGAACTGCAAGAGGACATTCACAAACTAACTGATAGGAAAAGTTGAAACTCACATCAGTAAAGCAGGTTGGAAAATAATTAGTAAGAAGACAGACTATTTTAAAACAAACAATAGCTTGATTTATTATACATTTGAATGCATCATTTTATGTAACATTTTGCAAACTGGTTATTCAGTATTCTATATAGCAAAACTCAACAACTTTTACAAGAATAAATAGCATATGTACAGTTTCTCTGATCACAATGCAATTTGGTTAGAAATGGATAGTAAAAATATTAAAAATACATATTCAAAAGTACAAATGATTATAAACAAGGCAATAAAGATTATATTATTCATGAGTAATAAACAAATACCCCAGAAAATTATTAAAATTAATGGGAGTCTAGTAAAGCAGCTGAATCTGGATTCCTATGAAGAACATGATTCCATAAGAGAATGTTATACAAACCATTTGAATAGTTAGCAAAGGGTATGACAACTTGGAATAAAGATTTAAAAAATGCAAGTCTTTTATGGAAAAGATAGCAAAAATTTGATCATGTGAAATTAAGAAGACCTAAACAAATGGAAATAAGATTCTACTGCCATGCATGAGAAAACTGGGTACCTCTCCCTCACGTACTGTCTTTGATTTAATTCCAGACAAATGCCAAATGTTTGTTTATGATTTTTTCCAACATGGCTCTAAACTTTATATGAACAGTGGGGGAAAAGAAGCTAGGACCATGGTGAAGATGGAAACTAGGTGGGAAGACCTGGCATATTAAACAGGAAACTTTATTTCAATGATGCAGTAATTAATGCAGTGTGGGTCTGTCTGCCCAGGGGATGTGCACATGGAATAGGGAACGTCAACAGAGAAGCCAAGCTGTCAAAGAATGTAATTCTGGAAGATAATTATATGGTTTCCAGTCCCTCTTTCACTGGAACAATTGTGAATTATGAGCCTTGACCTAGCATTTCCCCCCTGTAGCTTTCTCAGTAGCACAAAGTAGTCAAAGTTCTGTTTTACCACACAAAAAATGTCCTTTGAAACAATCAGGGGTAAGAATTATTTCTAGAGCATTAGAAACTAAAAACATACAGGAAATGGGGTTGGAAATTCTCTTACTGAATGGTTTACTGAGTCTGGTGACCATGACAGTTAGTATCCTGCATAAAACATAAACAGTTGAGAATGACCTGTACTGAGGAGAATAATTTTAATTTAAATTGTTAAAAACTCCCTCAGAGTTACTGAAGTACTTTACAGACAATAAAACTGCGATAAAATCTGTGTTAACACCTACTACAAACATTAGGATTTGCTTATGTATTTTCAGAACTCTGTATATACATTGTTAATGTCAAAGACAGAATTAAATTGCAGTTTTTCTTACACTGGAAAGTGTAGCTTTTGAATGGTTCCTCAGTTATTCAAGGATCCTCAATGAGTAACAGACACACATATTTTTCCTCTAAAATATTTTATCAAAATGGTAATCACAGGGATTAACATGTAACATTTACAAATAGGTAATTAATTTGCCAGGTTATCCCTAGAGTTGTAATAAAACAAGTTCCCAGACTGACTTCCCCCACAGTCTGGTGGTCCTTTCTATCTTGATGAACACCTGATCTATGACAAACTGACGTTGATGTCCTTGTTATAATCTGCTTGTGAACTTCCTCCTTAGCAGGAAACACAGGGGCTTGCCTATTTAGTCTGATACTTTGAAACGAATTGATTCAATAAAACTCTTTTTTAAATTTCAGGATAGTCAGTCATCTCCTATTTTTCATAACACTGTATGCACTACCAGTTGCTTTACTAATGATTTTAAACAGGATAAAAGTTTTAATAATTTTAACTTTCCTGTCGTAAAAGAATATTTTGTGGCTAAATAGAATTGGAATGATTAATAAATCATTCAGATTCATTTCTGTAAAGCAATTAGGTTGGACCATGCTAAATTCCTGGAATTTTTTTTTTTTTGACCAGCAAAAGTGGTATTTTTCTATGTTTCAACAAGTGACAGCTTTGTAATCGTTAGGAATTAAGACTTACTAGTTTCTACACAGATGTGGAACATCAGAAAGATAAACTAGACAAAAGTTTACTTGTCCATCCAGGGTCTCTGGCTCCTATTGTAATCCTTTCTGTATTGGAAACATAGGTATTAATGTTTACCCATATATAAAATTACATAATAATAATATAATTGCTGCTATTATTATATTGATGATATCTACTAGATTTCCTAGGGGCACTGATAGTGTTTTTTATGACCCTATTCCCCAACACAGAGCCTGGCAGATAGAAAATGTGGAATAAGTGTTTGTTGAATGAGTGGATGGTGACAAAGGTTGACAAAGCATTTTCCATACATTTTCCCACCTATTAATTTTAAGAGTGTCTTATATCTATCCTACCTTCATCTTGGTTTTGAGTCAGTAAAATTTTTTTGTTTTTAAGTTTATAACATCAGCAAAGAGGGAAATACCTAATAACCACAATAGGAATTTTTAGTTTTAGTACAAGAGTCCCCCCATATCCTGAAGACCCCAATAGAGGCCTGAAATCACACATAGTACTGACCACAGTGTATGCACACACAGTATATGCATATAGATGTACATTACTATGTTTTCACATATACATGCTGTTTTTTCACATATATAAAATATATTTTTATAAAGTTTAATTTATAAATTAGTCACAGTAAGGTATTAATAATAACAATAACTAATTGTAACAATGTACTATATAAAAATTAAGTGAATGTGGTCTCTCATTCACTTAATGAGTCAAAACAAATAATATATTTTGACAAGGTAGACCATGGGTAATTGAACTTGCAGGAAGTGAAACCATAGATAAATGGAGACTATTGTAATGAAATGATTAGGATTGAAATTCTTAAATCTTGTTAATCAGGTGTCTTTTGTCTTGTTTGTATTTGTGAAGGCAGATTGCTCTTTTTTGCATAAGTTCTGGATTTAAATTCTACACAGTGGTTGAACTGGACAGAATTTCGTGAACCACTTAATTGCTTTGAGAATGTAACCTCACACTTGCACACATGACCACATTTCTGAACCTGTCCACTTCCTTCTCAGTGGTCAGGTGCATGAACAGTGAACTCCTGTTCTCAAATACGTGCTTATGCTTCTAAGTGTTAAGATGAGCAGTTTGATTTCCCTAGTATATGAATTTACAAGTTTGCTTAATATCTCTTGAACTGCAATGAAAAATTGTAATTTCTTATGTTATTCAGAATAATCTTGAGATGGTTGTGTTTATTTCCTAGGACCAGTGACAGTGGAGTCCTTTCCCATAAGGAACACTTGCCAGTCACTCAGGTTGTGATGACAGATGCAGGCCGGCCACACTCTGAAGCAGCTTATACCCTGGGGCCTCTGCTCTGCCAAGGGGACAGTAAGTAGCAGTCAGAGGGGCCTAATAATGCATGGTCAATGTTTTATGAGAGACTAACTGCAGATATCTGTTTTAGTAATCTGCATTTCATAGGGATATAATAACATAAAAATGTAATTATATTGGAGAAAAAGATAAATTCTATAACTTTTGGGTAATATGATATAATCTTTTGGGAAATATAATCTCTTTTATGCTGTATTTAAATAAGACTACAGCTGTAAC
>JAJEJO010005096.1:35211-49528 GCA_020662805.1 Glaucomys volans | reverse complement strand
GACCTAGACTGAGTGTGGGACCCTCCCTTCTGCAGCCATCATCACCACTAATCATTTCTCAGGATCATAAGAAAGATGGCCTGATCAGCAGTACTTTCTCTGCCTGCTAAAACAGGGCCTTGAAGTGGACAAACTATCTAGGAGAGTTCTTCACAATAATAGGTTTTACTTTCAGAGTAAATGTGTAATGCAAGGAAAGAATGCAAGAAGAAGATGTGCTTCTCACTCCCAGTTCCATACCAAGAAACATACCAAGAATTTTCTAAGAACTTGTGATCCTCCTGCCTCAGCCTCCCAAGCCACTGGGATTACAGATATGTGCCACCATGCCCAACTCAGATATCTTTAAAACCTGCATAACTTACAATTCATCTCACAACATTAATTTCAGTAGTACTTCATCAGGTCCTTTCTACCTACCATTATTAAGAATTTGGACTCTTTTTCAGCATGGTGCGGTGGCCCACGCCTGTAATCCCAACACTAGAGAGGCTGAGGCAGGAGGATCGCGAGTTCAAAGCCAGTCCCAGCAACTTAGTGAGGCTCTGTCTCTAAATAAAATACAAAATAGGGCTGGGGATGTGGCTCAGTGGTCGAGTGTCCCTGGGTTCAATCCCCAGTACCAAAAAAAGAAAGAAAGAAAGAAAGAAAGAAAGAAAGAAAGAAAGAAAGAAAGAAAGAAAGAAAGAATTTTGACTCTTTTTCATAAAAGGATTAAGGAAATAATTTTCATATCTCCCAATGGCATAAGAGCAATCAAATTTTTAAAAAAATGAAATTTTGCTTTTTAAGGATTGCTTGATCACCAACAGAATAATTCCACCATTGCCCCTACCTATGTTGGAAACCCTAAAAACATCAATAATAGAGCATCCTCTCCCCCTGATCCCCAGGGGATTTATTTCAAGACCCCCAATGGATGTCTGAAAACATGAACATTCCCAAACCCAAATCACAGAGTGATTTTTCCTATGTACCTGCAGTATTGCTACACATTATTGGAGTTAAACCATCCTTCATGTTTCATGCCATGGTGCCTCCTTTGCATCCCTATCCATATGCTTTGGGGCCATTATTAAGTAAAATAGCCTTATGTGAACAGGAAGATGTAATGCTGCGACCATCTGATATTATGGAGGTAGCATATACAATACTGAGACACTGGACAAAGGTATGATTCATGTCCTCAGAGGGATGGAAGAAGACTTTATCATGAGAGGCTGAGTAGTGTGTCCAAAGCCTCATGCTGTGATGTGTCAGAGACAGTATTCAAACCCATGTACCCTGATTTCCAAGTTCACATTCTTACCTACCATTTTCATTGCATCTTTCCAATGTTTACGTGTTATATATTCCTAAAGAAGAGTAAGATAACAAAATTGTTCTAAATCAGGGACATTTTCCATGAATAATTCAGAAATAGTATTTTTAAAATTTAATCTCTAGATGCTGTTCAAAAATTCCATGACTGTCACAATTCTTTATATCTTCACAAGATCAAAGAAGTGACTCAATTGTACACAGGGCATTTACAATTTACTCAAATTCATAAAGAGTATAATGGAAGGCCAAGCACTAAAGAACTAGACAGTCCACTCTCAAACAAGAATCAGAGATAAGCCACAGGGAAGTTATCAATGCCTCCATTCTCTTCAAGTTCAATTAACATGAATTCTGTTTTGCATTCATTTATACAGAAAAAATTATTAAATTTAACTGAAATTTAACTCAGTAAGTTTAATCCCTATACAGATGCTTCAAGCCAGGTTTTGAATTCTTTTTTTTTTCCATTTTAAAATTAAGAAAAAATAATGAGGGCATTGAGAGTGAATGAGTTGTTTAAATTACTTGACATGATAGATTTTTAAATAGAATACCAAATTCTACAAAGGACAGGTAAATGATAATTTGATCACTAAATTAGGCAATGGTTTTATAGAATGAAAGATAGGTGTCAAAAAGACCATGAACACAGACTTGGAAAAGGTAATTTTCTAAATACCAAAATTATTCAATGTAGGTTATTCTCAAAAATTGCTTCATACATTGAGTTATAGACCCCAACTATAAAAATATACACATTCTATATGTCACCAGGTCACAAAATTTATCTCAGATATAATAATTTACTTCTTCTAATAATGCACGGACCAGTCTAGACTGAAGGAAAGAGTCATGCTGTCAAAAGCTAAGAAAGTTCTAAGGATGCCTCCTCATTTATAACCTTCCAAGATAAAATAGTGCAATGCCATTAGCACACACTAAAAACCAACATTAATTAGAATATCTTTTATTAAGAATACAGGCAACAACAGGTGTTGGCGAGGATGTGGGGAAAAGGGTACACTCATACATTGCTGGTGGAAGTGCGAGTTGGTGCAGCCACTCTGCAAAGCAGTGTGGAGATTCCTTAGAAAACTTGGAATGGATCCACCATTTGACCCAGCTATCCCACTCCTTGGCCTATATCCAAAGGACTTAAAATCAGATTACTACAGTGATGCAGCCACATCAATGTTCATAGCTGCTCAATTCACAATAGCTAGATTGTGGAACCAACCTAGATGCCCTTCAATAGATGAATGGATAAAGAAACTGTGATATATATACACAATAGAATATTACTCAGCCATAAAGAAGAATAAAATTATGGCAATTGTAGGTAAATGGATGATGTTGGAGACTGTTATGCTAAGTGGATTAGCCAATCCCAAAAATCAAAGGGCCGAATGGTCTCTCTGATAAGTGAATGATGATGCATAATGTGGGGTGGAAGGGTGGCAAGAATTGAGGAAGGATAGCTAGCATAGAGGGAAGGGAGGGGTGGGGTCAGGGCCAGGGGGTAATAATAAGAGAATGTGTAACAGACATCATTGCCCTGTGTACATGTATGAATTCACAGATGGTGTGACTCTACTTTTTGCACAACCAGAGAAACAATAGCTGTACTCCATTTGTGTTCAATCAATCAAAATTAAATAAATTAAGAAAAAAAAACATGAAGAAAAATCATCCTGGGTGAAGCATGAAATAGTGCTGCTATGGTTGTCTGGTCCTAAAGTTTCTAATCTGTCCACAGCACATTTTTTGCAAGGTGCTTTCCAATTTATAACCGTGATGAGGGTGAAGCTGGACTCTTTGCAACTAGGCTGTGAAGCTGAGTCTATTATGTGCAGGTTTTACCCAAAGATGATGGATGGTCTAAAGATAGGCTCACAAACCCTTGCTCTCTGCTTCTCATTTTCTTCCTCATGCCTCCCATTCTCTGCCTCTGCTTTGCTGATCTCTTATTTATTCCTTCTGTACTGAATTCACTTTCTATTGATTCAAGACTCCTCAACATGGCTGGAATTGGCTGAAAAAGCTGCTTCCTGATGACTGCATGCCACCAGGCTCCCCTGATGCCTCCTCCCCAGCTCTTAGCTCTGTACTTCTTTAAATGTCACACATTAATGGAGCTTTCATCTCTTCTCTAGAATCTTCCTCTGGAGGAGCTTCTCCATTAATATGGTTTCAAGTACTCCCTCTACACTGATGATTCCTACTTCTGAGTATCCAATCCCAGCTTTCCTGTGAGCTCTGTGTATGCAAATGTCCAATATTTCTACCTAGAGTTTTCGTATGTCACAGAGCCATTTGAATTCAGCTTTCTTCACTTTAGAAAAATGTATAGCAAAGGGCTCAAATCAGACCCTGACTCCACTTTACACTCAAACCATCTTTAAGAACTGCCCATTTTCCTTTAGACATAGCTTTTTTATGCATTCACTCTGCTTCATTTCTTCTGCCCTGTCTTAACCAAGGCTGCCAGTGCCATTTGCCAGGACATTTGCAGAAGCTTCCCAAGTATTCTGTTCCTAATTTGACCCTTACTTCCATTATTCAAAGAGTAGTCAGATTTTCTTAAACCAAATCAGATCATAGCACTCTCCTGGTTTAAAGCCTACACTACACCTGGAAAAATGCAAACTTTTTTCCCACAACAAAGCCCCAGGTGACCATGGCTCCACTCATTTGACCTGGGGCCACCTCCTAATAGCACTGCATCAACTTTGGCTTCCTTTGAGGCCTTGAAACTCACCAGATTCCTACCCAGTGTCTAGCCCCATCTCTTTGTGTCACTGGTTTCCCTTTCAGTCTTTGGTATAAATGTTCTATCCTTGGACAGGGCTTCCCTAATCATTTGATTATTGATGTGTCTGTGTTTTGCTCATTTTTGCCATTATACCTTTATCACACTGTGAATTTAATGAGAATAGGAACCAGTGAAGTGTGACTTAAAGGAGGCATCTGAGAAATACTTGTTGAAGGAAGGAGTGCCTTTTCTTTACTCCACAGAACTTGGACCAGAAAATGTACCAATGAAATGACTCAGTGAATCAGACAATGATCAACAAAAGAGAAAAGAAAAAGAGAGCTCACTTAAGGACACAGATGGTGTCAAATGGTCAAGCACTGTATATTCCCTCTGTATTATATTTTCAAAAAGGACAAATTATTGAGGCAAAGATTCATGGTTCCTGGAGCCAGTGAAGAGAAAAGATTGGGAATGACTACAGATGGGTATGGGGTTTTCCTTTAGGTAATGGAAAATTTCTGATAGACAGTGGTGAGAGGTGCTGTGGATGTGCTAATGTCCTAGAACTAAAACTGGACACTTCACAAATGAACTTCATGGTGGGTAGATTGTACCTCAATAAAGCTGTTAATAAAAAAAAAGAGACTACATGAGATGAACTGCTGTGAGACAGCTATAGTCCCTTCACTAGACCATAAGCCCTAAAGAGTAAGGCCATTTTATTAATCTTTTCATCTGCAGAGCCTAGTAGAGGTGAGGCTTACTGACTGAATGATGATTGGATATTAGGGACTCTCATATGGAGCAATTACTCTAGCCATTAGACCTAGCTAGATTTTGGTCAGCTCTGATTGCAGCAAAGAGTAAGGCCTCATGAGAAATGATTTCACATTAAATATATATGAAATTTGGTAATTCACAACAGCCCTATATTTGTGCCAGTATTTGATAATTATGCACACATATAAAAGTCCAAAGAGGTGGGCAGGCCAGCTCACTATCTGTGCACATCACAAAGGGAGAAAAGGAACTTTTTAGAACTCATCAGTCTGCCCAGGAATCTGACTGCATATGGCATCACAACACCAGAGGATGGGCACAAAGTGTCTTCTAACACATTGTCACATTTGTGGGCAAGCAGAGGAACGCTGTCACAAACATTCACAAAAGTGACCAGAAAGGTCCCTTTCAAGGGCTGAGGTGCATCCTGAGCTCCACCCCTAACATATGCTTTGACTTTAAGTAACCTAGTCACTTACTTTCCCTATCCAGTTATCCACAGAATTTGTATGATAAGGCTGCCTGTTTTTCTTCATATTATGATATGCAGAATGAGAGCAGTCCTGAAGACAGGTAAGAAAAGTATTTGAGTCCACATCACATGCATGGGCTTCATGTCTCTTAAACCTGCATCCAAATTTCATCCTCCTAAGGAACTGCCAACTCCCTCCACCCTTCACCACAGCCCCATCCAACAAAAAGGCAAGATATGTTCATGTCAGTCACAAGACTGTTGTGCACTCACTTCACATATAAAAAAATGGAATGCACAATCATTAAGTTAAGATTTTCTAGAATCAGAAAATGACTGAGGAGAACCACTGAGTCTCAAAGCCACTCTTCCTGCTCTAACCCAGTGAACTCTCCATACCCATCCAGCTCCCACATACTTCTGTTCACTCTGAGACAGTGATGTCCTCATTCAGTTCCAAGGACTTTACCTCAGTGGGCACCAACCTTGTGCATGAGTTGCCTAATAAAGAAGCTGTTCCGCCGGGCGTGGTGGCGCATGCCTGTAATCCAAGCAACTTGGGAGGCTGAGGCAGGAGGATCGAGAGTTCAAAGCCAGCCTCAGCAACTTAGCGAGGCCCTTAGCAACTCAGTGAGACCCTGTCTCTAAATAAAATACAAAATAGGGCTGGGGATGTGGCTCAGTGGCCGAGTGTCCCTGAGTTCAATCCCTGGTTCCAAAAAAAAAAACAAAAAAACAAAAAAACAAAAAAACAAGAAGCTGTTCCATTCAACTTCAGGTGGCCCAACTTTATCTCCTTATAATACTTGATTCTCCCCCTGCTCAATTGATTTCTACTCTCCAGTCTATAAGCTCCTTGTAGACCTGACCATGAAGAGTTCCAATGTCCTGGCATGGAACACACATCACATTGAACTTCAATATAGGTCTTCTCTCAGATTCCTCTCCAAGGATGAGAGAACAGTCCCTTCCCATCTCCTTTATACATGGGAATGTAACTGCGGTGGCCAATATTTCTGCCCAAAGTCCTGGGATAATCCCAGATTACCATGATGAACACTTTTCTAAGTGCCAGTACAGACTGAATCCCAGTGATTCTTAGCTCTTCCTTAGATGTACAGGTGACAGAAAATCTGAAGAATTATCCAAAGTTGTGCTTAAGGACCATGACTATGTCTGGATCCAAATAAATAGCCTTGCCAAAGTCTTTTCAACTTCCTATTACAACAATGTCCCTGGCCAGAGACAAAACACATTTGACTGTTAGGGAATTTGGAGCTTTAAGAGGTAAGTTTCATAGATGACATGGGCATAATTAGATACTTCTTAATGAGGGAACAAATGATAAAATGACCTGTATCTGACACTGATAATCCAACAAAGAAGCTGATAAAAGTCACTCATATTTGACTGGTAATAAAATGTACATGAGATGCACAGATGTAATGCTGCCATAATAACCCAGCCAATAGTAGAATTGCTTGAGTTTCCAAAGAACATTTTCACTGTGAGAGAAGGAATGGAAGGGAGGATGGGACACAGTTCTTACCAGTCTGCACTGCTGGGCAGCACTGCAAAGACTGAAAATTCATTTTGCAAAAATTACCTAAAAACAAAGTTCCAAATTAGAGAGAAGTAGATGACTCTGAATACTAATGTATGTTGATGTGTCAAATTAGAGTGTAATTGGCATAGATGGGCATGAAAAAATAATGCCACCACATGATGTTTACTTTACAAGTTAAGGTGTATTTTCACACCTATGATTTTATTTACCAAATAAACATTTGCTGTCGTAACTCCATGAGCAGCAGGGCAGCTACTACTACCTCCTTTTGAGATATCCCACTACCATAGCTTTGTTAAGGATAGCTATCTGACTTGCCCAAGGTCACAGATCCATTATGACAGGGCTGAGACTGAAGCCCTTACTCCAATGTACTTCATCCAACACCATCTTTCCAACAATCTGACTTATTCATTAATTCAATAAATACTTATCAACTTATTTGATATATATTCACTGCTTAGTCTGGGTAATCACTTGTGACCCAGTTGTTGGGCCTTTTCTTTGCCTCCTGGGATTACAGTTAGGACAATATCACAGGAATGCAATGGGCATAGGCAGATAAGACTGCCATAAAGAAGAATCATTTCATGGTATATAATATATGCACCTAAAAAAGCCTGTTGCTTATGACAGTTGCCATTTCAAAACATTATGTGGACACAAATTTAAGAGCTCAAAAAGAAAAAGGTATGATTCAACTAACACATCCCAGGTTTAGCAACTTCAGAATTTATTGCTCATTAAAACTGTATTTTAATAATCCTAGTTTTAAATAAATCATTTAGTAGAGTGGTGAAAAGCAATTATGAGCAACTGACTTAAGATGTATAATAGGCTAATATTTGCTAAAAATGCATTATTATCACTAAATTTACTCATATAAAATGAAGTGACATTTCATTTCAAATGAAAAATTGGGCTGGGCATGGTGGCACATGCCTGTAATCCAAGCGATTTGGGAGGCTGAGTCAGGAGGATCGCGAGTTCAAAGCCAGCCTCAGCAACTTAGAGAGGCCCTAAGCAACTCAGTGAGACCCTGTCTCTAAATAAAATACAAAATAGGGCTGGGGATGTGGCTCAGTGGCCGAGTGTCCCAGAGTTCAATCCCTGATTCCAAAAAAAAGAAAACTTGGTACATAGAATATTAAACTCTTGTCATTAAATACTACATGAAAATTAAAATGGAACCAAGTTATTCTAAGAGCCCATGCTTCTAGGGTTGTTCACATTGCACAGAAACAGTTCCTGACCTGCCACACACCTTCAGTAGCAACACAGCTTCAGTTACCTGCAGACACAAAGAGAAGATGCTAGAGACCTCAATCACTCCAAGTGCACCAGAGAATGATGCAGACCTCAAACTTAACCATCCACTGACTGCCAGGCAGTGCCCATGACCTAGTCTAACACTGCCTGTGAGGCAGCCCTTCTCATGCCTCCAACAATTCTAAGAATATGAAGTTTTTATAATAATCTTGGTCACTGAGGTTTTCACTATGCACAGTGGTATTCTGTGTAAAGCACAGGACAGGCAACTGAGTCAGCAGGCTGGATAGTAACTGTTGAATCAACTGACAACACATTTTAAAAAATGGCAGAGGTGGGACTAGAATGAACATAGTTAAACTGATGTGTGAAGTAAAGTTTAGTATAAGTAATGGAATGAAAGAAAAATACAGGAAATGAAAGATCAAAACAATAGTTAGAAATTGTGAAAAAGTATCAAGCAGAAATCTGTGAAATGAAGGAATTAATAAAGTAAATTACAAATTCAATAAAAAGCATCATCAACAGCCTAGACCATTTGGAAAACAGAATCTAAGACAATGAAATAAAAATAAATACTTTTGGAGTTAAAGCCAATCACACAGAGAAAATGGAAAGAAACCATGAACATAAATTTCAAGAAACATGGGATAACATAAAAAGACCAAATGTAAGATTTATCAGAATAGGCAAAGGCATGGAGATAAAAATCAAAGGAATACACAATCTTTTCAATGATATAATATCAGATAATTTTTGAAATCTAAAAAATGATATGGAAAACAAATACAAGAGACTTGCAGGACCCCAAATGTACAAAATTACAACAGACACACAATAATGCACATTATAATGAGAATGACTAACTAACAGACAGAATAAAGACAGAATTTTAAAAGCCGTTAGAGAAAAAATTCAAATTACGTATAGAGGTGTGGGGATGTAGAAAGAAGCCACCGAGGCATATCCTCCAAAGGCTACGGAAGGGGCATAATCCTTTGCTGAAAACACGGGATTCCTACATGCTCGCTGGAGAACACTCGCGAGTGGCCTGACCTGTCTGCGGACATATGCCCCAGGTGAGTTTCACTCTCCTCACCTTCTCCCTCCGCCCTTTGGTAAACTGTGTGACTCCTCATTGAGCCATCTTCACAGGCTATCATGTTACACCACTGGTTCTTTGTTCTCAGACTCCCCTCATCTATAAAAGTGCTGTAATTCTTTGAATAAATTGGAGACTGGTCTGGAACTTGCTCTCCCGAGGGCGTTGGTTACCTCGTCGGCCTTACCCCCTCCAGAAGGGACAAAGACCCACAGGTTGAGGCCTAGTCAAATAGTGACAATAGGCCAAGACCCAAACTAAACTGTTATGACATATGGCGCCCACCTGCGGGGCCCTTCTTGGAGAAGCGCGTCGCGGAAGCCCCTCTCGTCTCTGAATCCTGAGACCCCTGAAAAGTGCAGCGCTGCAAATCGCTTCCGTGACTGAGCCGTGAGCTGCCTGCGAACCGCTGAGTCGCCGTCCAGCTCAGGCACCCTTGGAGAAATCCCTCTGATCCCGTTCCCTCTTCGCTCCAAGGAAATTGTGGTTTCTGGGTAAGTGCACCTTCTAACATGGGTACCGTACCTTCCCGCCTGAAGGAACCCAGGTGAAAGCGTTATGTGTCCTTGTTAGAAGTAGGTTCGTTAGGGTAGAGGAGAAAGAAGTGCAACAGGTCTGGGAAGTAATTCTTAAACTAGCACCGTCCACGACGGACGATAATTTATGGGACCCAGACTATTGGATGGCTATTATTTCTCTCGCCCAAGGGGCAGAGACAAAAGATAATATAAAGTTGCCATAGAAATTTTTTCCAATTGTGGATGCCGTATTAGCATCTTTGCAAGGATTGCCAGGACCTGGAACTGCTGGTCTTAATGAGGCTTTAACTGCGACTGTAAGCACGCAGACCCAAGATGAGCCTCCTGATCTTGAACGGGACGCCAACTTTACAAACTTTGCTGGCAGCCCTGAAGGAGAGAAAACAGCAAAAACTTTTCAGCGGACTTGCAGGTCGCTTCAGACCCCAAACAGGCAATTACCGTGTCCATTGGTTTGCGTATCCCAGCAAGAGTATAAAAGCCAGAAAATTAGCCCTCTGGCACCTTATGATGAGTTAGAGCAGTATGGAGAGACAAGGGAAGGTAAAAACGTAACTCTCCATCCTCCTGCTGCGGATCCACCCGCTGCTGTTCCTTTAAGAGCTGTAACTTTTCCTTTTGAGGATTATGCTAACTCTCAGCAGGGCGGATTTACAGGTCACTCTGACCTTGCCTTGCTGCAGCCAGCAGGGCCCACGCTGGCATCAAACCCTTCCTTGGCGCGGGAAGAGAACAAAGGAAGGTTGAGCACTGAGGAGATAAGGGAGAGCAAACCCCTCCCCCAAGGCAGCCACAGGTTTTGGCGCGAATCGGAACAAAGGGCCATATGGTCAGAGTCCCCGCCCAGGAGCAGAGGCCATACCAACAGATCTCTGTGGAACTTAGAGCGCCACCTACTGGCCACTGGGCGACATTTTCTTCTCAGCCAAACCCCACCGGGGACTCCAGTAGTCCTTGGCGGCCACACTTCGCTGCTTTATGCAACCAAAGAGATCGTGCCATGTGCTCCAACTTTTCCGGAGCAAATGAATTTGTAGAAGCTTTTCCTGTCAATGTGAATCCTACGTTAGCTAATCCAATGAATTGGAGACCTCATCCTCAAGAAACCTTTAAAGCCTTACAACAGGTTGCTAAAGATGATGGTCCTCACAGTCCATGGTTTGAACAGCTGCTGGAGCAAATTTCTTTAGATCTTAATTGTCCAGCTGACTATATACAATTAGCCCGTGCTGCTCTTTCTCCCAGAGATTTTCTCTTGTGGAAAGCAACTTATCATGACGAATGTGAACAGCAGGCAGAAAGAAATCGGAATACAGGAGTGCCAATAGATGCTGAGTATTTACGAGGTGAAGGAGTTTACAGCTCTCCTGTGGTTCAGGCACAAGGGTCAATTCAATACTTTGAACAAGTCCGGCTATGTGCCTTGAAAGCCTTTAAAAGGTTACCATCCAAGCATGATGTGCCATTACCAAAACTAATACAAAAGGCTAATGAATCTTTTCCAGAATTTGTTGCTAGATGCATGGAGACTGTGGAGCGAAAAGTGCAGCACCAGCAAGCAGCAGAAGCTCTCCTAAGGGAATTGGTGTATGAAGACTGCACTACTGAGTGTAAGAAAGCAATTAGCTATTCCCGTAATGCTCCCATAGGGGACTGGATTCTTGCCTGTAGGGATATAGGTACCCAGTACAATCAGGCATCATTGTTAGCGGAAGCACTCTCTGCTAACCTACAGGTTACTACTCCAACTAATAGACCTATGGGGAACTTATCACCCACAATATGTCGAAGCTGTGGAGGAATGGGACACTGGGCTCGACAGTGCCCTTCCAAACCACGTGCATTAAGGAAGCCCTCATCAGTCTGTCCTAGGTGTAAGAAGGGATATCATTGGGCTCGAGATTGCCATTCCAAGGCTAATGCTGACAAAATACCTTTAAATGGGAAAGGGGGACAACCCTCAACCTCCAAAGTAAGAGGGACCTCCCATCCTCAAATAATGTGGACTATTCCTATAAGCCAGAACAAAGCCCGTTTGAAATTAAAGTTAGATGGAAAACCCTTTAAAGGAATTATAGACACCGGAGCTGATGTTTCAATCATCCGGTCAGAGGAAGCTAAACAAATGCCTTGGAAGCTAATAGAAGGATCTGTAATCTCAGGCATTGGAGGACACCAGTCAACCAGAAGGCCATCTAAGCCAGTTACTTGGGAGAATCCTGATGGAGAAACAGGAACAGTCACTCCCTTAATAGTTAACAACTTGCCAAACAATTTATGGGGTAGAGATATTTTGGAGGACATGGACGCAGTTTTAACAACTGACAACCAAGCGTTCTATGATGATGTTATAGTCCATGATAGGACAGGAATTTCAGGGAACCACCCCCAATTCTAGGAGCCACTGTTCTGCCTCTCAAGCCTGATCCCATTCGATTACAATGGGATACTACACAACCAATATGGGTAGAACAGTGGCCTTTACCAGAACAAAAGTTACTACAGCTACAAGTCTTAGTTCAAGAGCAATTAACACTGGGTCACATAGAACCAACCTTTAGCCCACATAATACCCCAGTATTTGTTATACAAAAAAAGAGATAAAACTAAATGGAGACTTTTACATGACCTAAGGACAATTAATAAACACATGCAAAAAATGGGGACATTACAACCTGGACTTCCCCATCCATCTGTTATTCCTAAAAATTATTATGTCTCTATTCTGGATATAAAAGATTGTTTTTTCTCCATTCCTCTGCATCCAGAGGACCGTCCATACTTTGCCTTTACAGTACCAGCAACCAATAACAATTATCCTACTGATAGATATCAGTGGACTGTCTTGCCTCAAGGAATGAAAAATAGTCCTACTATTTGCCAACATTATGTAGCTCATGCTACTAAGCCTTTAAGAGGTTCTGCTTTGATTATTCATTATATGGATGATGTGCTGGTAGCACACCCAGATCAAATTTGCCTAAAAAGGACAGTGGAAGCTTTAGTATCAAACCTGCAGGTGATTGGCTTAAAAGTGGCACCTGACAAGGTTCAAACTGTCCCACCATTCACTTTTCTAGGATATTCTATTCAAGATAAAATTTCCCCTGCAAGACCTAGGTTGCTTATTAAGGATAAATATACATTAACTGAACTACAACAATTATGTGGCAATATTAATTGGCTACGTTCTTTTCTGCACTTGTCATCCAGTGACATAAATCCATTATTTCAAATGTTAAAAGGGACTGATCTGTTAACCCCTAAGCCTCTCTCAGTGGAAGCAAGATCAGTGCTAAACCTAATCACAAAACAAGTGCAACAATTGGAAGTAAACAGGTTTAAAGAAGAAGTGCCTATAGAAGCCTACATTATTCCTACTAAAGGAGCACCAGTAGGCATGTTGGCACAGGAAGCCCAACCTCTCTTCTGGGTACACTTGTCCTGGAGTGCCACCCAGAAAATAACTCCAATCTGCGATGCAATCCTATCTCTAGCCATAAAAGCACGCAAATTATGTATCCATTTATATGCCACAGAACCTGATCTCATTGTCATGCCCTTTACTAAAGATCAATTAGAAGGCATGGAACTAAACAACTCTTTATATTACGCTTTAATAGCAGGCTTCCCAGGACAGTTAAGTAATCATTACCCAAAAACTCAAATATTTAAAATGCTTTTTAATTTTCCTTTATCTGCCAATGGACAAGCCTTTCCAAAGAATCAAGCAATACCTAACGCTGATCTAGCTTTTACAGATGCCAATAAGACTACTTGGGGATTTATCATTAAAGGATCAAATCCTCAAAGGAAAAGAGGTCTTCATGGAGGCTCAGTTCAATTAGGAGAACTTCAAGCTCTCATTGAAATGTTACTACAAAATCAAGAATCTTCTTTAAATATATTTCCAGACAGTAAGTATGTGGTACAACTTGCTAGGCAATTACCTTTTTCCTTATTCAGGCCTCAAGACACACTCTTGGATAAGCATATCTTGCAACTACAATTGTTACTGGAAAATAGAAAACACCCTTGGTATATTCAACACCTTCGATCTCATTCTCAGTTACCAGGCATGCTTGCGCAAGGAAATGAAGAAGTAGATAAGTACATAATGACTGTTAACTTATCTCCCTTGCAACAGGCCAAGGAGCTGCATGCCAAGTTTCATCTCTCTGGAACTGCCATACATAGATTATTACCTGACCTGACGCTTGCATCCTGCAAGCACCTAGTAAAGGCATGCCAGAAATGTAGTCCTTTACTTCCCTTGGGTCCATTGCAGCCCCAAGGTACACTGCCACGTGGACTTACTCCTAATAAACTCTGGCAAATGGATGTTACTCATTATGCTCCCTTTGGCAAATTAAAATACGTGCATGTGGCCATTGATACATACTCAAAAGCCATATTTGCCTTGCCAATGTCGGGAGAAAAGGCAAAACATGCTATTAATTTCTTAAAGCATGCTTTTCTCATTCTTGGAGTGCCTTGGTCCATTAAAACA
>JAJEJO010005096.1:0-35111 GCA_020662805.1 Glaucomys volans | reverse complement strand
TTTTTAAAGAGTTTCAGTATTGAACATGTCACAGGTATACCCTATAACCCTCAAGGTCAAGGAATTATTGAACGAGCTAATGGAATACTTAAGCTTCAGTTTAAAAAAGAAGGGAGGGATACACCCCTGCCTTCTCCTTTAAATTTGACTGTTCAAGCGCTTTTTACGCTAAATTTTCTCACCTTTGATGATAAAGGTCTCTCTCCTATTCATAAGCATTGGGGTGCTCTAATACCACCCCCAACTCCACTGCCATTGGTTCGGTGGAGGGACCCACTAACTAACACATGGCATGGTCCACACCCATTGCTAACCCAGGGCAGAGGATTTGCTTGTGTCTTTCCAGAAACTGCAGAAAAGCCTCTGTGGGTACCAGCCAGGAACGTTCGTCCTTATGTCCAAACCCCCAACTCATCAGATGGAGAATTTGTCGCTGAATGACCAGCGCCCTCAAGGAGGTGGACCACATCATCCTCCGAGGACAAGACGCCACTGCCACCGCCAGCGCCGTGCACAGGACATCACCTGGGGAGACATCAAGAACCTCGCGGACCAAGCAGCAGCCATGGCTCCAGATGCGAATCCAGGGGCTGGGACTTTGTTTCTTTTAATGTGCGCTATTATTACCGCTAATTCAAATGTTGCTCATGCCGCACCCACTTCCTTAAATGCTCGAGTTCAATACAACATATGGGTTCATTTGGCAGAGGTAGTGAATACTTCTGAGATTTGCCTTCGCCAAGATATTCATATAGGTATGATTTTAGGCTCATGCCTTCTCCCGGTCTGCCGTCCTGCACAGGAAATAGCTAATATGACTATATTTTCCAACTTTAAGAAGAACCTCTCCTATAGGGACTCATATGATTGGGGTCGTCCCCAGTCCGCAAAACCTGCTAATGCAATGGAGCTGCTCACCCCCATTGTTGCCTTTAATAATGATGACACCTGTGCAGAGATCCAAAATTGTAAAATCAACTGTAAATCTTTTGGCAACCCATCCTTTAATTGTACTAATGTTGAGCTGATTAGTTATGCAAATGCGCACATTCCCTTGCCGACTGGCTGGTTTTTCTCCTGTGGGTCATATACTCTCAATTATATTCCGGCGTATATGGCCCATGGTACTCGATGTTGCCTTAGCCGATTAACGGTTTTTCTTCCTTCTCACGAGGAACTTGTCAGCTACCATCCTGCGAATAGAATCCACCGGAGATCCATACAGCTTGAGGAGGACTGTGATGATTCAGTACGTCTCATGTCCAAGGCAGAATACACTGCCTTGACCTTTTCTCTTGTAGGTATCCCAGGATTAGCGGTGGGAGCCTATAAGACGGTTGTGAAGCTAGCTTGTGCTATGGCAAAAAACATCAACTATACCTCTACTGCCATAGCTTTATTAAATGACGAGCAAAAACAGCATAGACAAGCTATTCTTGATAATAGAGCAGCCATTGATTATTTGCTCCTGTTACATAGTAAAAGCTGCAAGGAAGTTAAAAATATGTGTTGCTTTAATCTCAGTGATAACAGCGATTCGATTACGCGAGAACTCGCTCACCTTAAAGATATAGTTGCAAACATAAGACAATATGAAGGAGGCTCAGAGTTATGGGATTGGTTAACATCTTGGCTGCCGAACATTGCTTGGCTGAAGAATCTGTTCATTAGTGGAATCCTGAGTATACTCCTCTTATTTCTCTGCCTCTGCGGATGTCAGTGCATTTATAATCTTTTCAAGAGACAGCTGCTAGAACACAAACAGCAGCAGCAATTGGTGGTCAAAGCCCTATCGGCATCCGTTAGAGGAGATAAAGGGAACCCGCAAGCGTTTGTAGCTGCCCTTACTAATCAACAGTGTAATCATTGAGCTTTATTATTAATTTGTTGTCACTTTGCTAATGACATTCACTTTATATTGTTTTACTACTGAATTTTTATCACTTTACTAATGAAATTCACTTTACATATATATTGTATTACTATTGAATTATTATCACTTTGCTAATGAAGTCACTGTATTGTTAAACTACTGAAATTTTAAGACTGTATTAATGAAGTTTACCTCATATATTGCTAAACTACTGTAACCTCATATCTTGTTAAGTTGCCAAAGACTTTAAGATTGTTTTTTCCCTGCTGGAGTCTACCTCACGTATTGTGAAGCCAGTGTTGCTGTTACTGAGCCATCCAATGACGAGCTCACAGTTTAAAAAAAGAAAAGGGGGAAATGTGGGGATGTAGAAAGAAGCCACCGAGGCATATCATCCAAAGGCTACGGAGGGGCATAATCCTTTGCTGAAAACATGGGATTCCTACATGCTCGCTGGAGAACACTCGCGAGTGGCCTGACCTGTCTGCGGACATATGCCCCAGGTGAGCTTCACTCTCCTCACCTTCTCCCTCCGCCCTTTGGTAAACTGTGTGACTCCTCATTGGGCCATCTTCACAGGCTATCATGTTACACCACTGGTTCTTTGTTCTCAGACTCCCCTCATCTATAAAAGTGCTGTAATTCTTTGAATAAATTGGAGACTGGTCTGGAACTTGCTCTCCCGAGGGCGTTGGTTACCTCGTCGGCCTTACCCCCTCCAGAAGGGACAAAGACCCACAGGTTGAGGCCTAGTCAAATAGTGACAATAGGCCAAGACCCAAACTAAACTGTTATGACATAGAGGGAAGCCAATTGAGATTTCAGCTGATTTTTCAACACAGACCCTCAAAACCAGAAGGTCCTAAAACAACATATATCAAGCTCTGAAAGAAAAATGGATGTCAAATCTAGAATTGTATATCCAGAAAAACTAAGCTTCAGATATGAAAATGAAATAAAAACATTTCATGAGAAATAAAAGTTAAAAAAATTCACAAATCGAAAGCCTACAGAATAGATCATTCTCAGAAAAATATTCCATGAGGAGGAAATGAAAAAAAAATGCAAACCAGTAAACAGAGGAAATAAACAAAAGGACAAGTCAATGAAAGGAGAAACTAAATCAAGATAAATAAAAACAAACAAACAAAAACCCCTCAAATTCCTGGGAATACAAATCATATCTCAATAATAACCCTGAATATTAATGACTCAAACTCATCAATCAAAAGACATAGACTGGCAGATTGGTATGAATAAAAAAGACCAAACAATATGCTGTCTTCAAGAGACTCATCTCCTAGGAAAAGAATTCACAGACTGAATTGGAAGAGTTGGGAAAAATATCATTCACCTGTACTTTGTAAAAAAGTGAAGGTTTCCATCCTCATATCAGATAAGGTGGACTGAAAGCCAAAGCTAGAAGGATAAAGAAGGACATTTCACGCTGCTTAAGGGAATCATACATCAACAATGCATAATAATCATAAATATACATGTCCCAAACAATGGAGCATCTATGTACATCAAACAAACCCTTCTTAATTTCAAGAATTAAATAGACCATAACACAATAATACTGGGTGACTTTAACATACCTCTCTCACCACTATATATACCTTCCAAACAAAAATTAAAAAATAAAACTAAATATTACAATCAACAATTTAGACTCCACAGACATAGAGTATTTCATCCATCATTGAGCAAATACACTTTCTTCTCAGCAGCACATGTATCTTTTTATCAAATAAACTATGATATACCACAAGGAAACAATTAGCAAATAAAAATCATAGAAATGCTACCCTGCATTCTATCAGATCATAATGGAATGAAATTAGAAATCAATGATAAAATTAAAAAAAAAATAGAAGCTACTCCAAAACCTGGAGATTAAATAGCATGCTACTGAATGATGAATGAATAGCAGTAGAAGTAAGGGAGGAAATAAAAAAAAAATACTTAGAGTTAAGTGAGAACTAATACAACATATCAAAATATCTGGGACTCTATGAAGGCAGTACTAAGAGGAACTGCATTGACCTCATTTATTAAAGGAATAAACAACCAACAAATAAATGGACTAATATTACATCACAAAGCCCTTTAAAAAGAACAAATCAATACCAAAAGCAGTAGAAGACAGGAAAATATTAAAACCAGAAGTGAAATCAATGAAACTGAAACAAAAGTAAAAATTTTAAAAAAAGTGAGGAAAGTAAAAGTTGGTTCGTGGAAATAAGTAAAATTGATAAAAAAATATACATACTAAATAAGGAAAAAGAAAGAGAAACCCCAAATAAGTGAAATTTGTGATTAAAAAGGAAATATCATGATGAACACTACTGAAATACAGAACATAATAAGAAACTATTTTGAAAATTTATACTTAGATAAAATAGAAAACCTTGAAGACCTCAACACATTTCTAGACACATGAACTACCCAAACAGGATCAAAAAAATATAAATGGGATCAATTTCAAGCAATAAAATTGAAGACTATCCAAAGCCTACCGAAAAATAAAGCCCAGTACTATGCAGATGGAATCTCAGCTCAGTTCTACAAGACCTTCAAAGAAGAATTAACACCAATACTCCCCAAACTACACTGTGAAATAAAAAAGGAGGGAATCCTTCCTAACTCATTCCATGAGGCTAGGACAAAAACAAGACAAAGACATACCAAGGAATAAAAACGTTAGACCAATATCCCTGATGAACCCAGATCTCAAAATTGTTAATAAAATTCTGCCAAATCACATGCAAAAACATACCAAAAAGATGATGCATGATAATCAAGTGGAGTTTAACCCAGGGGTGCAAGGTTGATTCTACATATAGAAATCAATAAATATAATCACATTAATGGAATTAAAGATCAGAATCAATTGAGTACCTTAATGAATGCAGAAAATACATTTGACAAAATACAGCATCTATTCATGTTTAAACACTAGAAAAACTGGGGATACTAGGAATATACCTCAACATTGTAAAACCTATCTATGCTAAGCCAAAGGCCATCATTGTTTTAAAGAGAGAAAAATTTAAAACTGGAAGAAGACAGGAATGCCCTCTTTCACCACTTCTAATTGACATGGTCCTTGAAACTCTAGCCAGAGCAATTGGACATATGAAAGATATTAAAGGGATATGAACAGGAAAAAGAATTCATTATCACTATTTGCCAAAGACATGATTCTATATTTAGGCAATCCAAAAAATTCCACTAAAAAACTTCTAGAACTAACAAAGAAATTCAGCAAAATACTAGGATATTAAATCAATATCCATAAATCAAATGCATTTCTATACATCAGTGATGAATCACCTGAAGTAGATATGCTTAGAACTACTCCATTAACAAGAGCTTCAAAAAATGAAATAGTTGGGAATCAATACTGTGGAAACTACAGAACACCAAATAAAAAAGTTGAGGAAGACCTTAGAAGATGAAATGGAAGCTACAGAACACCAAATAAAAAAGTTGAGGAAAACCTTAGAAGATGAAAGATCTTCCATGCTCTTGGATAGGCAGAATTAACATTGGCAAAATGCCATACTACCAAAACTATTATACATATTCAATGCAATTTCCATTAAAATTCCAATGACATTCTTCACAGAACCAGAAAAAGCAATCATGAAATTCAACTGGAAAAACAAGAGACCCAGAGTAGCCAAAGTAATTCATTTCAAAAAGATGAAGCAGGAGGGAATCACAATGCAGTCCTTAAAGTACACTACAGAGCAACAGTGACAAAAAAGCATGTTATAGGCACGAAAATAGACATATAGAACAATGTTACAGAATAGAAGACACAAATAAGCCCAAATAAATATGGATATCTCATTCTAGAAAAATACACCTGAAACATACATTGGAAAAAGACAGCCTATTAAACAAATAGTGCTAGTAAAAACGGAAATCTGTATTTCACAAAATAAAATTAAAACTCTGTCTCTAATCCTGCAGAAAAATCAACTCAAAGGGGATTAAAGATGTAGTTACTAGAATAGAGATGCTGTGCTTAATAAAAGAAAAAGTGGGACCAAATTTCCACTATGGTGGCTTAGGAATTAACCTCCTTAACAAGACTCCGAAAGAAGTAAAATGAAGAATCAATAAATGGGACAGGTTCAAACTAAGAGTTTTTACTCAGCAAAGAAAACAATCGATAATGTGAAGGGAGAGCCTACAGAATGGGAGAAAATGTTTACCAACTGCCCCTACATAGGGCACCAATCCAAACGATATATAAAGAATGCAAAATGTTTAACACCAAAAAACCAAATTACCCACAATAAATGGGCTAATGAACTGAACAGACACTTCACAGAAGAAATACAACTGATCATGTAACATATAAAAGAAGTTAATCATCTCTAGTGATTAGAGAAATGCAATTCAAAAGTACTCAGATTTTTCTCCTATCATAATGACAATTATCAAGAATAAAATCAACAAAATATTCTTATGAGGATATGGGGGAAATGTGCATTCATACATTGCTGGTGGGACTGCAAATCAGGGTAACCACTCTGGAAAGCATTGTTGAGATTTCTCTGAAAACTCAGAATGGATTCTTCACCATTTGACCCTGATATCCCACACCTTGGTTTACACCCAAAGGACTTAAAATTAGCATACTACAGGGACACAGCCATATCAATGTTTATAGGAGTTCAGTTCACAGTAGCTAAATTCAGGAACCAACCTAGATGCTTTCTAACAGATGCATGGTTAAAGAAACTGTGGTATATATACACAATGGAATGTTACTCAGACTGAAAGAATGAGATAATGGCATTTGCTGGTAAATGGATGAAGCTGGAGAATACCATGCTAACTAAAATAAGCCAAACACAAAAAACTAAAGTCCAAATGTTATCTCTGATAAGCAGATGCTGATACCTAATGTGGGGGGAATGAAGGGACTTTGGATAGTTTAGACAGCAAGAGAAGGAGAAGCACTTTGGGGAGGGGTAGGACAGTGAAATGGAATGGACAATATCATCCAGTATACATGTGTGATTACACTATCTGTGTGTCTCTGCACCATTTTCAGCTTGTGGAACAATTTGCACTCTGTGTATAATTTGTCTGAATTCATTCTACTGTCATATACAACTAATTAGAAACAATTAAAAATAAAAACAGTTAAAAAAAAAGCTTTGCCACAATCTTTACATCTGTAGGGGTTCTCCAGTATGAACTCTCTGGTGGGGAATAAGGTGTACTTTAGTATTAAAGGCTTCACATTCTTTACATTTGTAGGGCTTCTCCCCAGTTTAAATTCTATGGTGATAAGTAAGGTACATTTTTTTAAAAAATTTATTTGTTCTAATTGGTTGTACATGAGAAAGCATTGATCAATTATACATAAGTGGAGTGTAATCTCTCATTTTTCTGATTATACTTATTGCAGGATCACATCAGTGATGCAGACATACATGTATATGAGATTATCATGTCTGTTTCGGTCTACTATCATTAAGCCATGATTTTGAATAAAAAATCTTTGCCACATTCTTTACATTTGTAGGTGTACTCTCCAATGTGTATGCTCTAAAGACAAGTAAGATGTGATTGTTCACAAAAAGCCTTGCCACATTCTTCACATTTGTAGGGCTTCTCTCTAATATGAATATTCTGGTGTTGAGAAAGGTGTGATTTTTGATAAAAATTTTTGCCACATTCCCTAATTTTGTAGGGCTTCTTTCCAGTATGAATACACTGGTGTTGAGTAAGTTGTGAACTTTGATAAAAATCTTTGCCACATTCTTTACATTTGTAGGGGCTTCTCTCCAGTGTGAATTCTCTGATGGCAAATAAGGATTGCTTTTGCATTAAAAGCTTTGCCACAGTCTTTACATTTCTAGGGCTTCTCTCCAGTATGAATCCTCTGGTGTCGAGTAAGGTGTGACTTTCTATTAAAAGCTTTGCCACATTCTTTACATTTGTAGGGCTTCTCTCCAGTATGAATCCTCTGGTGGCGAATAAGTTGTGATTTTGCATTAAAAGCTTTGCCACAATCCTCACATTTGTAGGGCTTCTCTCCAGTATGAATCCTCTGGTGTTTAGTAAAATCTCCTCTTTGATGAAAATCTTTGCCGCATTCATTACATTTGTAAGGCTTCTCTTCAGCATGAGTCCTCTGGTGATAATTAAGGTGTGATTTTGCATAAAAAGCTTTGCCACATTCTTTACATTTGTAGGGCTTCTCTCCAGTATGAGTCCTCTGGTGACAAATAAGGTGTGATTTTGCATTAAAAGCTTTGCCACATTCTTTACATTTGTAGGGCTTCTCTCCAGTATGAATCCTCTGGTGGCAAATAAGGTATGATTTTGCATTAAAAGCTTTGCCACATTCTCTACATTTGTAGGGCTTCTCTCCAGTATGAATCCTCTGGTGGCAAATAAGTGTTTCTTTTGCACTAAAAGCTTTGCCACATTCCTCACACTTGTAGGGCTTCTCTCCAGTATGAATCTTCTGGTGGCGAATAAGGATTGCTTTTGCTTTAAAAGCTTTGCCACATTCCTCACATTTGTAAGGCTTCTCTCCAGCATGAGTTCTCTGGTGATAATTAAGGTGTGATTTTGCATAAAAAGCTTTGCCACATTCCTCACACTTGTAGGGCTTCTCTCCAGCATGAATCCTCTGGTGGTGAATAAGGATTGCTTTTGCATTAAAAGCTTTGCCACATTCCTCACATTTGTAAGGCTTCACTCCAGTATGAATCCTCTGGTGTTGAGTAAGGTTTGACTTTCTTTTAAAAGCTTTGCCACATTCTTTACATTTGTAGGGCTTCTCTCCAGTATGAATTTTCTCATGGTGAATAAGTTGAGATTTTGCATTAAAAGTTTTGCCACGTTCTGTACATTCGTAGGGCTTCTCTCCAATATGAATTCTATGGTAGTGAATGAGGCCTGATTTTTGATAATATAATTTCTGATGTTCACTCTCACGTACAGTTTTCGATATTTTCCAGTCAAGGTCCCAATTTCCATATTTTCCATTTTTCACTTTTTGAAATACATGTCTTATGGCCTGGTCTGATGAAAATTCTTGAGTATTATGAGATGTCATGGCTGAAATAAATCAAAATACAGAATATTTTTCTAACTTGACTGGGATGAATATATATTTTATACATATGAAATTATAGCAATGCTAGTGACATCAGCAATGTAACAGATTAGCAAATCCAAGGTCATCATTACTAAGGAAATATATATTAAATAAATATGTATGACAAAAATATGTTGTAAAAATTATCAAAACTATTGTAGAGGAAACAGTATTGAAGATGAATACATTACTATGGAGAGTAATATAGTAGAGGGAAGGGAAGGGATGTATATTACTTTTGTCTACTATAGAATTTCCTTCTCCACAAAATAGCATTGTGCAAATAGGAAAAACCTACAAGGTACCTTCACTGTTAGTAGAATAAGGGAAACATGAAACACACAAATATTCTGACTATGATCACACAGAGTGAAAATAACAGGTAGATTTTGGATGCTAAAACAATGAATATTCTACAAAGGTAAAGAGGGTAGGAATGAAATTTTAAATGAGAAAAAAAGACACATATATTTAGAAGATTCTTCATGAAAGCAAGTTTGAGAGGCAATTAATGCCTTGAGCAGCCTATGTCAATATTACTTGCATGAAGATAACACATAGAAATCAAGACTAATGAATTGCTTTTTAAAAAATGTGTTAATTGCTAATTTCTATCATTGACAAATTCAACTTTGTGCATATACTAATTATATCATCACATTTTAACATATATGGTGAAAAGACATATTATTAATAACACATGTATTATTTTATCTAATTAATAGTTTTGTGTTTACAAAGTATTGTATTCATTCTATTAGTATTTATCAAGATCATATTACATAAGTCACCATGTGCTATAATAAAAGTCTTGACAATTTTATGCCCATTAAAATTGGTGTGGTGCTTGAGATTAAGACCAGGAGGATCCCATTAAAATAAAAATAGGCAGAGTTTGACTATGAATACTCCAACACTCCACAAAACACAGTACCTGGTGACCAAAATTATTGTCTTTGAATTTCTGATTTCCACATGTGAGTCAGATACTCCTGCAACTGACTTTCTGTGTCTTCTGTATTTCATTTAATCAAAGTCCTGCACATTAATCCTATGTCACTCTAAATGACAAAATATTTCTTTTTCATAGCCAAATAGTAATAAGTACCATATTTTTACTCATTCAATCATTGTTGGGCACATAGTTTGAGTGTATATCTTAAATATTGAGAAATACCTTTGCTCTGAACAAAATAGTGGTGGAAGTATGTCTTTAACATGCTGATTTCATCTCTTATGGATACATATTTCTTACTGGCATTTCTGGATCATGAGGTCATTCTTTTAAATTTTTCTGGGGGTTCAGCCACATCCAGCATGGATGAGACAAGGGATTCCTGTCAGAGGACAGTGCTGGCTGAAAATCAATTACTAATAAAATAATCTAATCAATAAACACAAGAGCCAATACTCTTTTCAAATGGAAGGGGGTGTGACATATTGGGTCATACCAGATATGGTCTCCAGCAAGATGGAAGAGCCCACCGTCCCTTTATTTATAGTCAAATAGGCAAAGTGGCCAAGACCAGGAGGAGCTTCTTCTGTGGAGGAATAAAATAGGGCTGACTTAGGGAAGACATTTGCTTAGAGAGTGAGCATTTCCTTAGGGTTGAATTAACTCTGTACAGCGCCACCTACTACCTGGCTATCTAAAAGTCTCTCATGACTGACTGCCAGTTCCTGGGAAGGCAGACCTCTGTATCCCATGGCTGAGCCAAGCCTGATTCTGCTAAAGGTGGATGAGTTCCCACAATTTTTTATGTGTGGTGCTTAAGATTAAGCCCAAGGGTACTATACCACTGAATACAACACGATCCCATCTAAAATTGTTTGAGATGTTGTTTCTAACTTTCTGTGATTTGCCTCATACTTGAAATACTTATGCATGGTTTCCCAATTAGCTGGGTTACAAGCATGTAGGGTTAGAGTTCTTGCCTATTTTTTATTTATTTATAAGCTTCCATACTGATTTCCCAAATGAATATATAATCTAATGTTGACTGTTTGTTAATAGACACAATAATTAAAAATAGTACAGCACATAAAGATAAAGGAAATCAGGGCTTAACCAAAGTGACAAAACAAAACATTAGGAATTGAACATTAGTACAGGGAGAGTAATGAATTACTGAAAGAACACAAATAACCATTTGAAGAAAGTTTAGTGAGCTAAATTCAGAAAAAAATGTCAATATACAGAAGCATAAATTGTGTATGTGAAGAATTCACTAATAAAAATGTCTCAGAGATGCATGCATTGCTTGCAAATCTACAATCCTAGCAACATGGGGGAGTCTGAGCAAGGAGGACCATAAGTTCAAAGTCAGTTTAGCAACTAAGTGAGATCCTATGAAAAACTAAAACCCAAAACATATAAAGGAAAGTGGGGAATGAATATATATATATATATATATATATATATATATACATATATATACACATACATATATATACATATATACATATGTATATATATATATATATCCACTTCCCTTATATATTTTTATTCTTTATGTGTATATATATTCTATATGTGTACATATAATATACACATATATAATGAAAACATATAAGGGAAGTGTGAGAGGAATCTAAGCAACCAAAAGTGCCAAGTCCAGCAGGATATTTTAGGGCCCAAGAAGGCAAGTGGATACAGAAAATACGGTCAATCAGCACAGACTAGGCGCCTCCGTGCCCACTCCATGCAGGCTCCATGAGACCACACTTTGTCCTGAGAAGGCAATTGAAGGCCTTATCCATCCCATAATGTGAGCAAATCCATGAGGCATGATGGATGGAACAGTCAGCACTCTTGGACCATTGGTACTTGCTCCACCAGAGAGAAAATGTAGGTTAACAATTTATATTTCACCAACTGGAAATGCAAAACACCCTTCAGGAAAATTTATTGGCCATTTGTAGAAGGTTTGTGTATATAAAATGATATAATATGAACTACTATGAACCTGCCCCCCAACCTTTTAAAATTTTGGTGCATCTGGACATACCAAATTTTAAAGAGGTTGCTGACATGTGATAGAATTAGAATATAATGTCTCACAAATACCCATCATTTAAAAAAAAATCAGAAATGTCTTCTGGAGATGTGTTTGAAATGGAGGTGTGGGACAACATCTAGGAGTGACATTGTTCATGTTTATTCACTGGTTTAGAGGATATGGAGAAGACTTTGACCATGAGAAGAAAGGGTCCTGTGCCAGACTGGTCAGATATAAAACACATTTTTCATATTATAACCTTATTTGGTGTGTGCTTTTTACTCCTCACTACTGTTTATATAGTTGACAAAGCTAAGTACATTTTTTAAAAAACTGATGATTTAGGCATTCTAAAGTGCTTGATACATGTTAAAAGTAGAAGAGGTAAGATATAGCACATTTTGTAATTTTATTTTTGTAAAATTCCTATGAAATGTTTTGTGGAGGACAATAGTCAAAACCCCTGTTGAGTAATAAACTTGTGTACTGGTTCTCTGCAGCACGCCATTTTGCTTACAATGAGGAAAAAGTGACCACTGTTCCTATGTTTATAGGTTTTGCTTTACTTTGCTCTATACATCATGTATAAAAAGGACAAATGAACTATAATGTGCATCTAGTTTTTCTAGATATTAAACATGTTGCCAGTGTATGACCAAAGTGGAATTAGTAAACAGATTTTGTATGTTTTGTGTTAAAATTCCAAAGCATGATTGTCTTCTTAATATTGGAGCATTGAGTGGTGAAGGACCAGAATAATTATATTTTAAATACCTTTTCAAATGAGAACTTCTGTTATATATGTGAGGCTTCTTCAAGACTGTCATGCACATAGTGGACAACTTGAGTCCTTAATTGAAACATTTAGACTGTCTAGATGTTTTGAAGTGCCTGGTGAATGTTAAATGTAGAAGTAGTAAAACATCACTTTATAAAGATGAATGTTCTCTCTGATATGTGGATGCTAGAATAAAAGACCATTGGATTAGACAAAGGGGAATTAAGGGAAGGAAGTCGAGATTGGTATAAGAAAGACAAAAGAATGAATCAGATATAACTTTCCTATATTCACATAGGAATACACAACCAGTGTAACTCCACATTGCATACAACAAGAAGAATGGGAAGCTATACTCCATGTATGTATATATATATCAAAATACATGATACTGTCATATATATCTAACAAAACAAATAAAAAACTTAAAAAGAAAAAAATAAATCTGAAATAATTACAAATATATGCAATCTACAGGGAATTTTAAATCTAAGGAAACAAGTAGAATTAAAGCAAAAGCATAGAACAGTGTGACATACAAAAGTGTCCAAAAGAAAGCTGAGGTGACAAATTCTGACATGGAAAACAGTTTAAAACAAGAAATTATGTGATATAAAATATATTTTAAATTAAAAACAATCTTTGAAAAGAGGCAAATTGTAACATTATGCAAAGATTAAAATGACATTTCCTTAGAATACTGCAAAAAGAATAGATGTATTTTCAACTGACACCATACTTCCCAGACATAAAAAGTTAAGATGGAGAGAAGTAAATACAGAAATAGAAAGCAACACAGTAATACTAGGAGACACCAGTTCCTCATTTACTGTAATGGAAAACTCAAACAAAATGGTAATCATAAAAATACTTTAAATGGGGCTGGGGATATAGCTCTGTTGGTAAAGTGGTTACAAGCACAAAGCCCTGGGTTCAATCCCCAGAACTGTAAAACAAAACAAAAACAAACAAACAAAGACTTTAAACAAATTTCACTTATATACTAAATGTTCTAAATAGCAAATGAAATATTAAACTGGATCAACCACAGGTAAGGAATAAACCAAAAAATAGGTATGAAAATATTAAAATTATTTTGTGATCAACATACAATAATCTTAAAAATCAAAAGTGGAAAGGATGCTTAAAAATCCAGACATGTGGCAATTGATTGAACAGTATTGAACATGGTCTTTTTCCTGAATGGAAATGTTAAATTAAAAGACCTTTGTACTCCTCAAAGTTATCTGGAGACTCCATGTAAATATCTATCAAACTCTCAATGTTGTTTCTTTTGAGAAAAACCTATTCTAGAAATTTTATAAAATCTAACAATATTATAAATACATCAAAAATATTCAAATAGAAACAAAATTGGGAAATTGTTTCATGATTTAAAAACAGTAAAAGCTACAATATTCAATTGGTAATACTGACATCAATTTAGACAGACAGACATTAAATTCTGAGTGTAATAAGCCCTCACATATATAGCAAATTAAGACATTTAACCACCAATGTTTGTTACAGTATTATTCTACAGAGCCACCATGGGGAAGCAAACCAAATATCCCTTGAAATGAGTGGATGGAGCAATTTGGAATATAGAAACTACAGAATATTTTTCAATATAAGAAAAATACATTTTGGTAAGATGTATAATGAGAATGAATCTTCAGTACCTTATGTTAACTGAAATGTGTTACTACTAAGAAGAAAAATATGGCAGAACTCTTCTTACATGAGATACCTAAAAAACAATCTTCTGAATTGAAATAAGAATGGCATTAGTGCCGGGCACGGTGGTGCATGCCTGTAATCCCAGCACTTAGGAGGCTGAGGCAGGAGGTTTGTGAGTTCAAAGCAAGCCTCAGCAACTTAGCGAGGCCCTAAGCAACTCAGTGAGAGCCTGTCTCTAAATAAAATACAAAATAGGGCTGGGGATGTGGACAGTGGTGGAGTGCTCCTGGGTTCAATCCCCAGTACCAAAAAAAAAAAAAAAAAGAATGGCATTAGTGATGCCAGAAGACAGTAATGAGCCCTTGTTTATATTGGAATTGATTTATTGATTCTTGAGATGTAAACTTTCTAATATATATTGTAGAACTATTTGAATTAACATTGCTAAACAGTATACATGATATGCTGGAGAGAGCAAGGTTTGCTTTGTGGTTTCAATCACAATTAAAATTTCAAACAACACATAAAAGAAAAAGAATTACAAAACATTTGAAAGCTACCTTTAAAATGCTATGGTCTTTACCCTATAAATAATAACCAATTCATGAATGTATAGATAAAGGACATACATATAATCCAGGTACTAGGAATTCTGAGGGAGGAAGATTGCAATGGCAATTTTCAGGCCATTCCCAATAACTAAGTGAGAACCTCTCTCCAAATATAAATAGAAAGGGGCTGGGGATGTGGCTCATTAATAAAGCATCCCTGGATTATATCTCTATTATATTTACATATAGAAATTTACATTAATATGTTCATAGGCGGGATTAAAAAATCTGGATAAAATATAAAAATCATTAAAAAGGTGTACTATTTATACAAACAAGTAAAACCACATATAATTTTATTGGCAATGGAAACAGGGATCATGCATTTCTTAATTTCAATTTATATTGTCCTAATTTGTGAAGTAATAGAAATGCCATCTAATAAAATATAAAAATATAAAACAGTATTATGTGAAGTGAGGAAACCTACTCTACAACATAAAACTAATTTATAAAATGAAAGAAAAAAGAAAGGAAAATTTAACTGACCATTTATATGTAACCACAGATATGTTATTTTCCAAACCATTTCATATAACTACAATTTGCAATTATGGCGATAGATGCCCAAAGAGCATTCATTGTCAATCTTGACTATCATTTAACAGAAAATCCATTGCAAGTATTTATAAAGAGCACAGATAAGGAAATTTTAATGAATAAATATATAAATAATCTTAGAGAAACTGCTTTATAGTATTAATTTATTACAATGTCTTGACCTGGATTTCTCCAAAATGTGCACAGAGGTCCTGGAGACCCATAAATAACCAAAGATCTTTTAGATCATGCTGACCCTCACTAGGAAGGGGGAATTTTGGTGGCTAATTCAAATGAACTGGGACATCACAGGAGAAAAACAGAGATTTTAAAGAATTTAAATACATGATAAACATAGGGCAGTACATGATCAATGATAACAAGAGAAATAAACCTAAGCTTCTTAAAAATCTTTTCTGCTAGATAACTTCTCTACCAATATTTTGAAGTTTGGCTTCCTCCTTGACCTTTGGGCCTCTCAACTGTGTCTTTGCTATATGTAGGCCACAACATTTTATATCATTGAATTACTCTAAGTACCAGTTAACTAAAGTGAGGGTATGTAAAACACCAAGAAAGGTAGAGATTAAAGACTAAAAGGAATGTCATTAACATTTTATCTGTACCAAAAAAACGCCCTTTTTTCTTGAAAGAATAAGTCAGCAACTCATTTTACAAAGAAGATCCAAGAAGATATTCCACAAAAGAAAATTAAATTGTAATTATTAATTAAGAATTCTGAATGGAAGTTATGCTTACCCAGGAAGACCAAGTTTCTGTAATTCTCTAACATCACATCTATATATAAGTTTTGCTGAGCAGGCTGAAGGCATTCCCACTCCTCTTCAGTGAAATCAATGGCCACATCCCTGAATGTCAACAGTTCCTGAAATAAGAATAGGTAGATAAATAGCAGATTGACCTTTTCATCATGCAGAGTATTTAATTTAACTGAAGTTGGAGTTAGTAGAAAGACTCATGTAGGTGAGGATTGTAATTATTTACTAAGATACTTTTATATATAGTGATACTATTATCTACATCTAAAGAAAAAGTGACAGAAGTCCAAAAAGAGTGTATCACACTTTTATGAAATAAAATATAAAACTCCGGCATTAACACAATATACATTTTGTAATTTTATATATCATGAACTAAATCGTGCATATCTCTCAGATGAAAATGTTATGGTAATTCAGAAAGGGAATTTTCAAATTTATTTGTATAACCATGAATCACACATTTACTGATTCACATAAATGTAGAATCTGAATCAGTAGTTCTGGGATGGAACTAGTGATTCCAATTAGTGAGATTAGAGAAACTTTTTAAAAGCAATGAGGTAGACCACTTATAGGAATTCTTGACTAGTAAATTTGAGTTCAAATATTTTATGTCATTTGTATATATTATTAAAATAGCAGATAAAAGCAACAATCCCATGTGGATTTCTTGTTTATGTTTGGTTGTTCAAATTTAAACTTATTTTTATTTATAAAATAAAAATTATACATACTTATCCAATGTATGATATATCCAATATGATACATGTATGTATATTAGGTTTATAACAGGATAAACCATATTACTCTTCAAACCATTATATTTCTTATTTAATTCTATTGTTTTTTTTAGTTCTATGTGACAGTTGAATCTGTTTTCATAAAATTTTATGAGCATGGGATATTTCTTATTTGAATTAGAATGACAATTGTCTTCTGGGTGGACATGATGGTAGAATTCACGTAGGCATTTTAATATGTATACATGGGAAAATTATGTTAGATTTATTCTACTGTCTTTCCTATTCCTATTCCCCTTTCTTATTTTTAACCATTGTCTAATCTAATGAATTTTTTACACTCCCCACTTTATGTGGTTTAGCTTTCACATATCAGCAAAAACATTCAACTTTTTGTTTTGGGGATTGGTTTATTTCACTTAGTGTAATGTTCTCCAGATCCATCCATTGACTTGCAAAAGTCATAAAGTCATTCTTCTTTATGGCTGAGTAATATTCTATTGTGTATATACATCTTATCTTTATCCATCATCAGTTAAGAGCACCTAGATTGGTTTCATAGCTTAACTATTGTAAATTTTGCTGCTACAAATATCAATATGGCTGTGTCACTGTAGTATGCTGATTATATGTCCTTTGGGTTTATATTGAGGAGTGTTTTAACTGGGTTAAACAGTGGATCCATTCCTTGAAGAATCTTCATATTGCTTTCCAGAGGGGTTGCAACAATCTTCAGTCCCACCAACAATGTATGAGCATTCCATTTCCCCACATCCTCATTAACATGTTACTTGTATTCTTGATACTTACCATTCTGACAGGAGTTAGATGGAATCTCAGTATAGTTTTAATTTGTATTTCTCTATTATCTAGAGATGTTTTTCATTTTTTTCAAGTATTTGTTGATTATGCTTATTGATTGAGAAGGTTCTATTCAGTCCCTCTGCTCCTTTATTGATTTTTTTAGTGTTAAGCTTTTTGAATTCTTTGCACATCCTACAAATAGACAACATAGCTTTACTCCAACTCCATAGGTTCTGTCTTCATACTTTTTTTCTTTTGCTGTAAAGATATTTAGTTTGATCCCATCTAATTTATTGAATTTTTAAAATTTTAATCTTGTTCAGGAATTCAGTTCTTGTACCAATATGTTGGAGTTCAGGGCCTACCTTTTCGTCTAGTAGTTGTAGGGCTTCTGGTATAATTTTTGTCTTTGATTCTCTTTGTGCTGACTTTTGTGCAGGGTGGGAAATAGGGGTTAACTTTCATTCTATTACATATGGAATTTTTTGAAAAGGTTATGTTTTGTCCAGTGTGTACTTTAAGCAAGTTTGTCTAATGTGAGTTAACTGTATTTACATGGAGTTTGCCTCTGTCTTCTATTCTGTTGCATTGGCCTTCATGCCTATTTTGTTGCTAATACTTTGCTGGTTTTGTTACTATAGCTCTGGAGTATAATTCGAGACCTGCTATTGTAATGCTTTGGGCTTTGTGATACTAACTAAGGATTGCTTTAGCTATTCTGTGATTTGTATTTTTCCAAATAAATTTCATGACTGCTTCTGCTATTTCTATGAAGACATCGTAGGAATTTTTTTTTTTTTCCATGCTGGGGATTGAACCCAGGGCTTTGTGCTTCTGAGGCAAGCACTCTAGCAACTGAGCTATATCCCCAGTCCCATCATAGGAAATTTTATTAGGATTTCCTTGAATCTGTATAGCCCTTTTGGTGGTATAGTCATTTTAACCATATTGATTTTCCCTATCCAAGAACATGGGACGTTTTTCCACCTTCTAACATTTTTCTCAATTTTTTTTCTTAATATTCTGTACTTTTCCTCATAGAGACCCTTCACCTCTTTTCTGTTAGGTTGATTCCTAGTCTTCTGTTTTGGAGGCTATTGTTAATTGGATAGTTTCCCTAATTTCTCTTTTAGTTGATTCATTAATGATGTATGGAAATGCAATTGATGTGTGGGAAATACATTATTGATGTATGGAAATGCAATTGACTTAGCAGGATTGTATCCTGCTACTTTCCTGAATTTCTTCAGTAATTCTAGAAGGTCACAAGAGAAGTTTTTTGGGACTTCTACCTACAGAATTATGTTGTCAGCAAAAGGAGATAGTTTGAGCTCTTTTTTCCCTTCTCATATCACTTTAATTTCTGTATTTTGTCGAATTACTCTGGTCAGAGTTTCAAGGAGCATGTTGAATTGAAGTAGTCAAAGTGGGTATTCTTGTCTTCTTCCTGTTTTTATGGGAATTATTTCAGTTTCTCCATTTAGAATGTTTCTGGCCTTGGGTTTCTCATATATACCTTTTACAATGTTGAGTTGATTTCCATCTATCCCTTGTTTTTCCAAAGTTCTAAACATAAATGGATGCTGTATTTTGACAAATATTTTTTATGCATTTGTTGTTATGATATCATTCTTGTCTTTAATTCTATATATGTGATGTGCTAGATTTATTTATTTCAACATGTTTATCCAACCTTACAATGGGATGACCATGATGAGCTATCTTTTAAATGTGCCTTTGCATGCAATTTGCCAGTATTTTGTTAAGAATCTTTTTGCATTTATGTTTCAAGGATATTGGTGTGAAGTTTTCATTCTTTGATGTAACTTTGTCTGATTTTAGTATCAGGGTGCTACTAATTTCAAAGAATTAGTTTGAAAGAGTTCCTTTATTTTCTATTTTGTGGAATAATTTGAGGAGGATTGATGTTACGTCTGGTAGAACTTGGTTGCAAATCCATCCAGTCCTAGACTTTTCTTTTTAATAGGTTATTCGTGGCTTCTTCAATTTCATTAATAAAATTTGATCTCTTCAAATTTTCTATATCCTTCTGATTCAATTGATTAGGTCATATGTATCTAGGATTTTTCTATCTTCTTGGAATATAAGTTCTCAAAGTAGTTTCAGATTCTCCTCTGCATTTCAATGACTTGTGGATTTCAAAATTTTGCATTTTTATCTCTTTATTTAGCTTGGCCAAAAATTTATCAATTTTGTTTAATCTTTCAAAGAACCACTTTTTTCATCAATTTTCTTTAATTTTTTTAATGTCAAATTCATTGAGTTGGGATCAGATTTTATTACCTGTTTTCTATTGATATTGGTATTGATTTGTTCATCTTTGTCTAGGGCCTTGAAATGTAATGTTAGTTCATTTATGTGTTGTCTTCCTGTTTGTTTGTTTGTTTGTTTTATGAAGGAGCACAAGAATATGAACTTTCCTCTTAGAGCCTCCTTCATGGTGGCCCAGAGGTTTGGATATTTTGTACCACTATCCTCATTTACTTTTAAATATTTTATAAGTTCATCTCTGATTTATTCTGCTATACATTCATCATTCAACAGTGATTGATTTATGATTTATTCTCCAGGTGTTTGAGCATTTTATACTTTTTGTCTTATCATTGATTCTTAATTTCATTCCACAAAGAAAAACATCACTTTTTTGTACTTTTGATGAGTTGCTTTGTGGCCTAAAATAGGGTATATTTTGTAAAATATGCTACATGCTGCTGAGAAGTCACATTCAGTCTGAATGAAATATTCTATATATGTCTATTAAATCCAGATTTTTTTTAAGTTCTGTAGCATCTTTACTTAATTTTTTTTTATTTACTTATTGTTTGGATTAGCAAACATTGAGAGAAGTATGTTAAAGTTCTCAGTATTATTGTTTGGCCTAATTGATTCTTGATATTGAGGAGAGTTTGCTTGATGTATGTAGATGCTCTATTTAGGGCATAAATATTCATGACTGCTATTATCTCTTGTATGATTCCCTTCAGCAGAATGGAATGACCATCAGTGTCTCTTCTGATTAATTCTGGTTTGAAGTCCAATTTATCTGATATGAAAATAAAAACCCCTGTTTATTTATGAAGACAACATGAATGATATATTTTCCTCAAACTTCCCCTTTCAGTCTGGGGATGTCTTTTTTATGTCTTTTTTGACATAAAAGTAAGTCTTTTGAAGACAGTATATAATTAGATCTTATTTTTCAATTCAATCTGCAAACCTATGTCTTTTGTTCAATGAATATAGACAATTTATTTCCAGTATTATTGAAAGATGCTTTTAAAATTTCCTGCCACTTTAGTTTATTTCTAGTTTTAAACTTGAAGAACATTCTCCTTTAATTGATTATTCTTCCAGTGTTGTTTCTCCCTTTGCTGATTTTTGTTTTTTTTCCATGTATTTTTGAAAAATTTTATTAAATATGTTGTATAGTGTCAGCATTAACTTGTGAATTCTTTCATCTTCCTGGAATGTTTTTATTTCATCTTCAAATCAAAAGCTTAATTTTCCTTTATATAATATTCTTGGTTGCCATCCATTGTTTTAGAGGTTAGTATATGTTATTCTAAGGCCTCCTACCTTTTAGGTCTGGGTTAAAAAATTGGCTGAGATTTGCATTGGTTTTCTTCTAAGTGTGACAAATCTTTTTCTCTTGCTGCTTTTAAGATTCTGTCTTTTTTCTGTATGTTAGGCATTATCAAAGTGATGTGTCTTAAAATGGTTCTCTTGCAATTTTCTATATCTGGAGTCCTGTATGCTTTCTGTATTTGATATTCTATCTAGTTTTAAAGATTTGGTAAATTTTCTGATATTATTATATTGTAAAGATTGTGCAGTATTTAGTCTGCATTTCAGAGTCTTCATCTTAAAATTTCTATTCATAGTCCCCTAATACCCTTTTTTTTTTCTATAGCCATCTTTTTTTCAAGATTATGTGCTTTGTCTTCAAGTCCTGAAAATCTATCTTCCACATAGTCTACTCTGTTGGTGATGCTTTACATTGAATATTTAATTTGTTTTTTTAATACCATCACTTTGAGGATTTGTAACTGATTCTTCCTCAGGACGTCTATCTACTTATTGAAGCTATCTTTCACTTCTTGTATTCTCTCTGATTTCATTTTTTTAATCTCATAGATCAGTTGAACTTGAACCACAGACTTTCTAAATTCCATCTCCAATGTTTTCTCCACTGTGGTGTCCATGGAGTCTGCAGTTGAAGTATCCTCTGTTGTTTGGTATGGTTGATTCCCTTCATTTTTCATTTTGTTTCAGTGTCTACTTACCTATGTGGATGGATCTGACACAGCAGAGTTTCTACCCTATGAGTTTATAGTGTCCCTGTATTTTATTAGCACCTCACAATTTTGGGACTGAGGCCAATGATAGCAACAATGAATGATGACAATATATAGCAGTAGACTGGATACATAGTTCCTAGACACTTACAGCATTATTTGGTATAATATGCAGAAATAGTAGGAAATAGTAGGATCAGCAATTTACATCAGTAAAAAAGTAAATAATCATAAATTATGTCTGGCATATAATTAAATATAAAGTCTACGACTTCTGCCATATTAATTACTGCTCTCACATTGGTGGTGGGAAAGACATTAAATACATCAAATAGTGCTAAGAGATGTTAAGGATAGAATTCATTATGGGAAAAGAAGAGATAAGAAGTTAGAAAATGTATACAATTTCATAGAATAAACAGGGAAAATGCAGCAGTAACATAGGATGTGTTGTTAATGAGGAAAAGGGAGAAAAATAGAAGAAAGAATATAACAGAAGAGAGATTGAATTTGGATGCTCACAATATTAAAGGGATAGGGAGAAAGGGGAAATAGAGAAAACAGCAGTGGAAAAGAACATACAAAACAAAATCAAAACAATGCTAATCAAAAACCCTAACCCTAAAAAAACTGAACATAAAAAATAATAACCTCCAACAAAAAGACAAGAAATGAGGTGAGAGAAACAAATATTTATGTGTACAGGTATTCTTGAGCCAATCAGTACATATCCAAATAAAATGACACACCAAAAACAAAATAAAACATAACCAACAAAAAAAGTGAAAAATCTGGGTGAAAAGTTAAGAAATTGCGGAGTCATTTTGACTATACTGTACAAAAGAGTGAGCATATTTTTTTTCTGTTTGTCCCCTAGTGATTTTGTTTCTTATTGAGGTGTGAACTGAGCATGAATGTATGGGGTATGGGCTATTGAGCCCTTCCTTTTTATTGTGTTGCTCACCAAGTTGCAGCTGGGGTGTAAGACTTCTAAACTTCCCTTGTTGTGAGATTGTTAAAGGGTGGAATGGGAGGAGCTGTTCATTCCATTACCAGCATCTGTTTCTCACTGGTGTCTGTGAGAGAATTTTCCATAGGTGGAGTCCCTGGTTGCAGGGACTTAGTTTTATTGAGATTCCAATAGCTTTATTTTTGTGGCAAGTTGCAGGCAGTGTTGAACCACTATTCTTATAAAGCCTGGTAGATGTCAATCTGTGATGGGCTGGGAAGGTCAGGTGGTGAAGAGTTGGACTGGGTGGGCCAGCCTATGGGCCACATGGCAAAGCAGGTGATTGGGTTGGGTTGGCTTGTCCTGGCAGAGAAGTAGCAGTCTGACAGGCTTGCTATGGTCCAGGCAGTGAAACTGCAGGCATAGTTCAAGCAGTGGGCAGGGTGTGAGTTTTGGGGTGCTTGGAACACTGTGGGCTGAGGGACCAGAGGGCCCAGGCAGAATACAATCACAGGGACTATGTAGGTAGAACAGGCCAGGAAGAGGTGGGTGTCAGAAGACTGGCAAGTGCCAGGCCAGGCAGGCATGCAAGCAGTGACTTCATACCCACCATATCAACTTCCTGAACCATTCATTGTAACCGGTCCTTATGAGCTCCTTTGAGTCACAGGACTTACAGGGTTGGAGAGATTGGGGTTCTCCCTATATTCTCCAATTTGAGTTTACCAGGTCAAAAATGCTCTCAATTTCTGATTTTTCCTGAGTTTTTAGTCTCAGTGAAGTGTTTGCTAGGCTCAGAAAGGTTTATGCAGACCGAGCCATAATCTCCTAGATCTGGGTTTCCAATTCACATTGGCATAGCTGTCGTGTACTCTCAAGATGATTCCTGGTTTGGCTCTCCAATGATGATTGATAAACTCAGGGTGACTTTATTTTAGACCAATTTAATGGGTTGAACAATTTATGTTTCAGCTAGGGCACACTGATCCTCCCATCTTAGAATTTTTCACTCTAAGCCTCAAAGAGAAGTAGTATTTCTACAATTTGAGTTCTCAGAATCTGAGCTAGGAGAAATGCTACTGTACTCTCATATACCATCTTGTCTGCCTCAGTAATAATCCTTTTTAATTATTTCAAATGTGGACACATTACTCTAAGAGTTTTCCTATGTTAAGTCATTAAACCAAAAATAATGTGATACTATAGTTAGTTATACTATTCAGTTCAATGACATTTTATGAAGTATCCACTAAATGGAACAGTTCAATTTTAACCAAAGTTTATTTGATCTGGAATTCAGATTAAAAGGAACATTAAGGTCAAAAGAGAGTGTGAAGGTTAAAAGAATTATCAGAGCATTATAAATAAGAGCAATGGAAACATGTTATGAAGACCACAAAATCAACTTTATCAAGGGATATTTATATTTTATGTGCACATATATAAAAATAAGTTTTTATACAGTAAAACAAGAAATTTTCATGTGAAGAAAAATAAAAAATTTATTAACTTTTTAAAAACGTACAAATCAATTTGGGATAGAGATATTAAAAAAAAAGGACTATTGAGTCAGGCACAGTGGCACGTACCTGTAATCTCACATGTTTGGGAAACTGTGACATGAGGATTATAAGTTCAATGCCACCCTCAGCAACATAGTGAGGCCCTACACAACTTAGTGAGACCTTGACTTAAAATTAAAAAAAAAAAAAATACAAGAATAAAAAGTGCTGGGGATATGGATCATTGGGATAAAAAGTGCTGGGGATATTGATCAGTGGGTGCAATCTCTGGTCCAAATAAAAAAACAAGTAATGGTATATGGGTCAAAGGGACCCTGAGAAGGATGATCAATATTATCTCAAATAATATTTTGTTTAAGGAGGTGGTAATCCCCTGTGAAGAAACAATAACGCTTTAGGAGAAGTGTTAATAGGGATGAAGCCTCCTGTGGACAAGTTCTTAAGAGATGGACTCATTGTGGTTGCAAGCACCCTGCTAACCCCAACCATCCCTATTTAAAAAAAGAAATTTAAAAAACCCCACTGATGAATACTAATTTAGGCAAGATCTAAGATCTAACATTGTTTCAGATATTCATCTATACCTGGTCCATGTACTTTACTAATGGCAATGCCAGGAAACAATGGCTGGTTCAAAGTACCAAATTAAGAGATGAGTTCTTTTGCATCCCTCTGATAAAGAATTCTTAATCACTGCTCTCCAGTGGTAGGACTTCAATATGAAAGCAACCATCCAATATTGCTGGGTTTTCTTACATTACAGATTTAAAATTTTTGTAATTTGTTAAATACAAGTGTACCAAAAGTGTGAACTCTGAAGGATATGTTTGGATAAAGAAATACTTTCACAATAGGAGAATGATCTGCTTACAGCCAACTCTAACTATGAACTCAGGCTTTCAAATACTATATTGCTGCACTAAATCACCTCTCCTCATGTGGATATGAAATGTTCACTAAAATGACTTAGTTTTATAAACAAGTCGCCTATCTGGGATTCCAGATTAGCCAAATGAACCTTAATTTTGATGTCAGATTTAAAGAACGATGTTTTAAGCCTTATAGAAGTCAGGAACCAGAGACAGGTAGATGGGTTCCTGGAAATGTCAGTGTTACAATTTAAATATTACTTGTCCCCCAAAAGCTCATGCATGAGAAAAGCCAAGAAGGTTTAGATGTTGAATGATTATGTTATGAGGATATTGCCTATTCAGTGCATTAATCCTCTGATAGGGACGGAGTGGTAACTGTAGGCAAGTAAGGTTTGGCTGAAGGAGAAGGTTCCGTAGGAGCAGGCCTATAGAGATTATATTTTGTCCTTGCTGAGCAGAGCACCCAGATTCCTGGCATCATCTTCCTGATGCTTTTCTCCACCACACTCTTCTGCCATGATGTTCTGCCTCATCCCATGCCATGAGGACTGGAGTCAGTCACCTCTGAACTGAGACTTCTGAAACTATGAGCCCTATAATAAACTTTTCCTTCTCTAAAACTGCCCTTGTACAGAATTTTGGTCACAGCCATGAAAAAACTGACAAAAACAGACAGATGCTGCCATATTTGGGTCCCTAATTTTGGACTAATTGGTAAACTCCTGTATGAGGCCTTAAAAGGAACAAATACCATATTTGGCTTATACACCAGAATTCCAAGCTGCCTTTGAGAAGTTAAAACAGCCTCAGGACAGCCCCTGACCTATACTGTCCTGACACACAAAATGTGATAAGGTAACATAAAAATGAGAAACAAGGTACAGTCCTTAAAATTCTCTTATATATATTGAAGACATTCAGTGATCAGTAACCAATGTGTCAGAATAGATTGACCGAACAATGAAAGGAGGTTTCTCCTTCTTTTGGGGTGTGATTGCCACTTGTGATTTTCCACAGGTTGAGAAACCCACTCTCTACCATTTATTGGGGGAAAAATACATCTCACCAGAGTACAACATAGATGAGACATTTCAAAAGACTTCAGAAAGGAAACATTCAAATGATATATAATAAACTTGAATATGAGTATAAAGCAATACTATTTAAGGAATACAAATTTGAGCTAAAAAAAGAGTATTGTATACTCACCAGAAAAAAAAAAATCACACACACAAAAAAGACTAATGGTAACAGAGATGTTAAGTGATTGGAATTGTCAGGCCTGCTGTGTAAGGGTAAAATGTAAAGCTACTTTGGAAAGTGGGTGGTGCTAAGTCCATTAATTCTACCCCTAGAAAGAACAGAAATGGAAAAAAAGATTTTACATGTATGCTCAAATTGGACCCCATTGCCATCTTTACCATTAGGAAGTGTTCCTCCAGGTGCCACCACACTGTGCAGTCCAGGACACTTCAACCTGGACGCTGGGACCCAGTTTTCACACAAGTTCAAACACAGTCCCAGCATGATCTCAGAGAAAAGCATTAGACAGTGGTATATTTAGTGCCAAGTACCAGAAGGACAGGAAGAAAGTAAACGCTGAAACAAACTGGAAAGGGCAAAATAAAGAAGTAGAAGAGGAGGATGAGAAGGGGGCTGAGGAGGAAAAAGAACCTGCTAAGAATGGGGAGGGGAATAAATGGTATTCAGAAGATGAGGAAGAACAGGAGGAAAATGATAAAATGTATCCCAAGAGGCAAAAGTCAGAAATTGGGATGACAACAGGAAAACCCTTCCAATGGGTTTGGGATGGGATGTCCCTTGGGAAGTAAGAGTGGGAAAAACTCGGGTGTGGACACTTTACCTGCTTGAAGCATGGAGGACTGCACCAGAGATGCCACTCATTTTTCACTCCAGCCTTCTCATTTCCACCTATCTAGATGCTGACACTCTCTGCTCTCTCCACCATGGTTACCTCATCTGGCCTGTTCCATTTGGGCTTCCCCTGGTCACCAGTTACCTTTCTACCCTTCCTTGCTCTTTTTCTCCCTCCTACAACTTATACTCTGGTAGCCTCCCTCAGCAGCCCCCAGCTTTACATCTTGATTCAAGCCTCTCCTTCTTCATGCCTATATTTACCTCACATCCTTTCCTATCAGAGAGAAGGAGGCTGGGGTGGGGTCAGGATTGGAAACAAGTCCACAGATTCCCCTTTCTTCTCTACTTTTTGCATTAATGAGTAAAGAGGGAATAACATTTCTATTTTATGCTTTGCTTGTTTTTTTAAAGGATAAACAGTACTATGTAGAAAGGGAAAAGAGTGCTCACATTATGGAGGGTTATTAAGAGGAAGAGGTTATGAATGGTTTGTCAGGGCATCATTAATATTCTATTTCTTGATGTAGGTAATAGTACAAGGTATGCTTGCTTTGTGATAATTCAAGGATCTCTATAATTTCCATGTTTGCTTGATCTTGCTGTGCTCAATAAGATTTAAATTTTTTACATGAAACATTGTGAGGGGAGGGAAACATTGTGAAGGGATAAAAAGGACACTTGGAAACATATTTTAATAATGCAGATGATAATTTTGTTCATTGTGGTGCTGGTTTTACGGGTATGCACATATGGCAGAAGATAAAAGGATACACCTAAGATATGTACAGATTAATATGTGCCAGTTAAACCTCCATAAGACTGTAAAAAGTGATTCTGATGATCATTCCTCTCCACAATCCACCACACAATCTAGGAAGGTGCTGGAATGCTCGCACATATGTGCTCAGAGAGGATTTCAGGTAGGGGCCGAGGTTCTCTTCAGAAATACAGCAGGAATTCCAGAGTCTACTGAGGACATATGCCCCACTCGACTGGGCAGTTAGGATTCAGAGTTAAGCTGCCCTAGAGGAGGACTCAGGCCTGCAGACATTAGAGACTATCACAGGGATTCTGTCCACCACTGCCAGTTCCCACCATAGTGTAGACAGTGTCATGCAGCTTCACCCCCAGTCTCAGGAAGCCACTGGACATTCACCATTTACTGGATTTTGAGGGCCCCAGAATTCTCACTATAGATCATCCAACACCTGCACAGCACAGCAAATCAGGTCCCTTGAAAATAAATGAGAGAGCCTTCAGATGGACACCAACACTGGCAATCTCCACAGACAAAATCCACACCACATAGTCAAAGCCTGCTCCTCTCTACTGGTTGGGTGTTGGATTGGACAATGCTTATCTAGGGGCTCCTGAATGGACAGGGCTTATGTCTTCACATGCTCAGATGGAGCCTAGTGAGTCTTCTGAGTTACAGGATGTGACATCAAATGCAGGGACGAATGAGGTAATGATGGCAAGTTCCTGCCTGAAGTTTTCTGTTGAGATGCTGAGAATTGAAATCCAGATCCTTAGGCTGCAGCTAATTTAAGACAATGTTTTTTGGACAAGTGGGGTCCAGTTCAGCCAGGAGGACATTTGCATTTAACCTTGCATATAAGGCTTTTTCAATTTGTGGATTATGTATGTCTATATATTATTCATGGATGGAAATAATAAAAAAATGATAATCCTATAAAAGTTCACTTAACTTCCCTGCTCTCCTCTCTTGTGAGGAAAGAGATTGAACATTGAACTGGGAAGAAACCCCCTAAGGCAGCAATATCTAGCAATAATTATATGTGAGGTGTATGGGTAATTAAATTTTTTTCTAGTATTCACATAAAAATAAATAGAAATTGAGTTTAATAACACAACCCAATATATCTATTATGCAAATATGACCATTATGTGACCAATAAAATACTACTAATGAAGTATATGTACTTTTGGAACAGCACCCTCAAAATTATGTCAAACCTCCAGAATATCTCACCTCACAGAACCACATTTCAGATTTGAGAGCTATCATTCCACTGATGACAGGGAGATGAATGGCCTGACCACTCCTTTTTATGCTATAGGTGAATGATAGAATTTCTTAGCAATATTTATCCTCAGGTCCAAAAAATAGGAGAGACACTGCTCTGAATGGGAGCAGGGAGCTTTAACCTGAAAGCTTCCAAAGCAAACTTTTTTTCACCAAATGTTGGCTACAGTCCATACAATACATAAATCAGACAGTGAGCAGAAGAAAATGAAGTTCCAGGAGTTGAGGCCCATGTCTTCAGATCCACAGATTTTAGTCTATTCTGTAAATGCATTAAATACTCCTTATTTTGCAATTTGTCCTTTGACCTAATTGCCAGTCCATGATACTTTTTTTTCTTCCCATGATGAAAGCTCCTAAATAAGCAAGTGAACTTGGAATCAAGATGAATTTTGTTGCCAGGTATGGTGCCACATATCTGTAATCCCAGCAGCTTGTAAGGCTGAGGTAATCAGACCACGATTTCAAAGCCAGCCTCAGCAAATAAGAACTTGTCACTAAATAAAATATAGAAAGTGCTCCAGATGTGACTCAGGGGTTAAGTACCCCTGGGTTCAATCTGTAGCACCAAAAACATTGTGTCTAATTTGAAAACCCAAACACCTCCACAATACCACATGACACATATAACTGTTCATATTATTTTGAACTTGGTTAGTGATGCTTATTCAAGAAAACAGCATTTGGAGGAAGAAAGTTTACCTCTGAAACTTTCTGGCTAAAGCTCCCTGTTATTACTCAGGGCATTGTCTCTTCTGTTATTTGGACCTGAGGAGAAATACAGGTATGGAATTTTATTCCTTACCCAAAAGAAATGCAGGCAAGAGACTAGCATGCACCTATGTCTATATATATAGACAGACATATATATATGTATACATATATGTATGTATACATATGTATATATGTATATACATACATATACCTTTACCTTTTTATATACCTGATTGGTTATGGGGCTACATTTCCAGGACCTGGGGAAATCCTGGTTCAGTTTATAACAAGGACAGACACCAGTCAGAAGTAATCTCAACCTTCCTTTACAAATCAGCAAATACTATAGGTTTCTATGTCATTTTCTAAAAACATGACTCTATAGCATTGGCTATAGTCATGGTGCAGACAACTCTTTTATTATCGACATAGTAAAAAATACAAGGAAAAATTAATTAGTTGGACCACCTTGAACCACCAGGGATTTGGAATTTGGAATTTAGGCAAGGAACATTTAATCTTTTATTTTGGGAATGTGGATGATATTTGTGCATCCAGTTAAAAGGTTATTACAACCTTTTGAAAGAAAATTCAACAATTAGTATCTGCACAGCCTAAGTTTCTTTGCTCATGAGGAAATTAGATGCTCCCTGTCCTGTCTACATCCAGTCTGTGTTGTGTCCAGGTAGCTTCTGAGGGCCTTGTGTACATGAGGAATGGAGGTGCTCCCTGTCCTCAGCTACTCTGTGCTGTGTACTTTTGACAGGTAAGGGCACTGTGCTCAGGAGGAATGGTGGTGCCTCCCTGTTGTACTCAGCTATTAGGCTTCTGTGACTGAAGGACACAACCAGCACAACTGTAGAGGAGGCAAACTTTATTATAGGGTTCACAGTTTCAGAAGTCTCAGTCCTCTGAACTACTTTATCATTCATTCCTTGTGGCTCCAAGAGTGGATCAACATCAACACAGAAGAGTGTGGCAGAGGGAAGCAGCTCATATGGGGATCAGGAAGGACCAAGAGACAGCACTGGCCACATACAAATATATACACCAAAACTATATCAAATTTCCACCTCCTCCAGCCATACCCTATCACTTCATTATCACTCAGATAATCCCTATCAGTACATTAATTCACTGATTATTTTAAGACTCTTACAACCCAATCATTTCTCCTCTGAAACTTCTTGAATTTTGTTAAATGTGAGTTTCTGGGGACACCACATCTAAAAAATAACAGTCCTTGTTCCCAGCTACTGTATGCTCTTTGCTAACCCTAACCCTGGAGACAGCTGAGTGCCCTGTGCTTATGAGGAATGGAGATCCTCCTTGCCATGTCCTCAGCTCTTCTGTGCAGTGTCCTGATGACAACATCAGGCCCTGTGTTCATGAGGAATTAAGTAGTTCCCTGTATTCAGCTTCTCTCTAGGGTGTCCTGGTGACTGCTGAGGTCCCTGAGCTCATGAGCATTGGAAGTCCTACCTCTCCTGTCCTCAGCTGTGTGTGCGGTCCTTGTGATTGCTGAGGTCCCTGTTCTTATGAGTAATAAAGGTGCTTTCTGTAATGAGCTGCTCTGTGCTCAGTCCCAATGACAGCTCAGGACCCTGTGCTCATGAGAAACAGAAGTGCTCCCTATAATCACTTGCTTTGTATTGTGTCTGGTGACAGTAGAGGGTCTGGACTCATAAGGAATGGATGTTCTCCCTTTCCAGTCCTCAATTACTCTGCTCTGTTCTGGTGAGAGTTGATGGCCCTGGGCTCATGAGGTTTGGAGGTGCTTGCTGTCCTCAGTTGCTCTGTGTGTGTCCAGGTGAGAGCTGAGGGCCATTTTGTTATGAGGAATAGAGGTACTCTATTCTCTGTCCTCCTAATGATGGATCAGGGCCTTGTGCTCATAAGAAATGGAAATGCTCCCTGAAATCACCTGCTCTGGAGTATTCTGGTGACAAATGTGTGACCTTTGCTCATTAGAAATGGAGGTTCTCCCTGTTCTGTGCCACTATTATGCACTATGTCCTGGTGACAGCTGAGGGCCCTGTGCTCATGTGGAATGGAGGGACTCCCTGTCCTAATTGCTCTATGGTGTGTCCTGAACCTCTGAGAGCCCTGTGCTCATGAATAATGGAGGATCACCCTGCTTTCATTTGCTTTGGAGTGTGTTCATTTGCACCCTGTGCTCATGAGGAGTAGCTGACCTGTCCTCAGGTACTTTCTGCTTCTGGTGATGGATGATTGGTCTGTACTCAGGAGGAATGGAAGTGCTCCCTGTACTGTGCTCTGCTACTCTGTGTCATATGCTGGTGACAGCTGAGGGAATTGTGCTTGTGAGAAATGGAGGAACTCCTGATCCTGAGCTGCTCTGAGTCATGATTTTATGACAGCTAAGGGCCTTGTGTTCATAAAGAATGAAGGTACTCCTGGTACTCAGCTGCTCTGTGCTGCACTCTATGATAGATTATGGCCCTGTGCTCAAGAGGAACTGAAAGGCTCCCTGCAGTCATTTGCTCTGTGCTCTATCCTTGTGACAGCTGAGGGCACTGTGCGTATGAGGAATGAAAGTGCTCACTATCCTCAGCTGGTCAGTATTGTGTCCTGGTGATAGCTGAAGGGCCGGTGGTCAAGAGGAATGGTGGTGCTCCCTCTGAGCTGATCTATGTTGTGCCCTGGTGATAGGTTAAGTCCCTGTGATGCTGAGAAATGGAGGTGATCCCTGTCTAGTCCCCATTTACTCAGTGCTGTGTCCTGGTGACCTTTGAAGGGCCTGTTCTCATGGAGAATGGAGAAGCTCCCTGTCCTTAGCTACTTTGATTTCATGATGACACTGAGGATCCTGTGTTCATAAAGAATGGAGGTTCTGGCCGGGCGTGGTGGCACACCCCTGTAATCCAAGCGACTTGGGAGGTTGAGCCAGGAGGATCACGAATTCAAAGCCAGCCTCAGCAACTTAGCAAGGCCCTAAGCAACTCAGTGAGACCCTGTCTCTAATAAATACAAAAATAGGGCTGGGGATGTGGCTCAGTGGCCGAGTACCCCTGAGTTCAATCCCTGGTTCAAAAAAAAAAAAAAGAATGGAGGTTCCCCTGTCCTGTCATCTTCCACTGTGGGCTGTGACCTGGTAACAGCTGAGGGCCCTGAACTCATGAGCAATGGAAGTATGCCCTCTCCTCAGCTGCTCTCTTCTATGACCTGGTGAGAGCTGAGGAGCCTGTGCTCATGAGGAACTGAGGAGTTCCCTGTACTGTGCTACTCTGTGCTGTGTCCTGTTGACAGCTGAGGGCCCTGTGCTCAGGAGCAATGGAGGTGATTGCTGCCATCAGCTGCTCTATGTGTGCCCTTTGGAGAGCTTAGAATCCTGTGCTCATGAAGAATGGATATGCTCCCTATGCTCAGCTGCTCTGTGATGTGCCAGGTGATATGTGAGGACCCTGTGCTAATGAGGAAAGAAGGTGCTTCCTGTCCTGACCTCAATTATTCTTTACTGTGTCCTGGTGAAAGCTTAGTGCACTATGCTTGTGAGAAATGGAGGTGCACCCTGTCCTCTCTGCTGTGCTGTGACCTGATGACAGCTGAGAGCACTGTGCACATGAGGAATGGAGGTACTCCATGACCTGTCCTCAGCTGCCCTCTGCATGGGTGAGGGCCCTGTGCTCATGAAGATTGAAGGCACTACCTCTCTTCTGCTACTCTGTGCTGTGCCCTGGTGACAGCTGATGGTCCTGTACTCATGAGGAATGGAGATGCTCCCTTTCAGAAGTGTCTCTGTGGTGTGCCCTTGACAGATTAGGGCCTATGCCCATGAGGAAGGCAGTTCTAAATGTCCTCAGGTGTTCTCAACCCTGTGATGGTAAGAGCTGAGAGCCCTCTCTGTGCTCATGAGGAATGGGCCCTCTCCTTTTCCTGTCCTAAAGCTGCTCTGTGCCGTGTCCTAATGATAGTTGAGGGCTTTCTGCTCATGAGGAATAGAAGTTCTCTCTGTACTGTCCTCAGATACTCTGCTGTGTCCTAAATACAGCTGAGGACCCTTCACTGAGGAATGGATGTGTTCTCCATCCTGTCTTCAGCTCTCTGTGCTGTGTCCGTGTGACTGCTTAGGGTCCTGTGCTCATGAGGAATTGAGGTGCTTTGTTTTTAGCTACTCTCTTGTGTCCTGATGACAAATGAGGGCCCTGTGCTCATGAGGAATGGAAGTGATCCCTATCCTTAGCTGCCTCAGGCTGTGCCCTTGTGACCACTGAGGGCCCTATGCTCATGAAGAATTGAGGTGCCTCCTTGTTTTGTCAGATTTTAGGCTGCAGTGACTAAAGGACACAACCATCACAACTCTAGAGGAGGAAAAGTTTATTCAAGGGCTCATGGTTTCAGGGGTCTCAGTCCTTAGAATTCCAGTACATTCACTGGGGCTTCTGTTGAGTCTCAACATCATGGTGGAAGAGTGTGGTAGAGGGAAGCAGCTCACAGGAAGCAGAGTGAGGAACTCCACTGGCTAGAAGAAAATATATACCCCAAAGTGATGCCCCAATTACCACTTCCTCCAGCCACACCCTACCAATTCAGTTAATCCATATCACAGAATTAATTCACCATTTGAGTTCAGACTTTTGCAACCCATTCATATGTCCTCTGAACTTTCTTGCATTGTCTTCTATGTGAACTTCTGGGAACACCACATCTAAACGTGGTTTAGAACACTCCCTGTTCTGAGCTACTCGATGCTCCATGCTATGCCCTGGTGACAGCTGAAGGCCCTGGTCTCAGGAAGAACACAGGTTCTCCCTGTACTGTCTTCAGCTACTTTGCTGTGTCCTGGTTATAGGGCCCTTTGCTAAAGAGGAATGGATGTGCTCCCTGTCCTGTCTTCAGCTACTCT
>JAJEJO010005095.1:176806-218158 GCA_020662805.1 Glaucomys volans | reverse complement strand
GTAAAGGTGGGGTCCTCTCCTCTCCCTGCTCTGTATTTGTGTCACGCAGCGCTGCCTCTGCTGCAAGGTGTTTTATTACGTGCTTTTCTTCATCCAGCACTGTGGGGTGGCCCTTTATTCTGCTCTGTTAATACAAAAGTTTTCTTTTTTTTTTTTTTTTTTTAAGGGCTGCATAGTTTTCTGAAATATTGATTTTTGGGTTCACAATTCCTCATCTACTACTTGAACTTGGAAATGGAATGCTTTCTTCTAATTCATTTGGCATACAATCTAATCTTTGTCCAGCTCATTTATTGTCCAGCCCTATTTGAACCATCTCAAGGCTGTTTACTTTAATCCACTTATTAATACTTCTATGTTTTGTGGAAGAAATATTACTATATTTGATGATAAGGTGGTGGCCCAGACCTCCTGGGGATGTTATATCACATGTGACAGATGCACATATTAGTTAAAGTTTTGAATTTGAAAATACACTTAGTCTCCAGGGTTTTGAAAAGGGATCAGAAACTTATTCTGGACATTTGGGAAAGGGGAATTTTTCAAGTAGGTTGAAGTCATATTTTGTAGAAGTCATATGAAGAAAACAATGCTGTATTATTATAGGCAATAAGGAATTAGACTCACCGTGGACATGGATATCACTTTCAACAAAACCAGTTACTTTTTACTTCAGATTAGTGGGACAGACCTTATCCAATCAGAGCTACTTTTCTTGTATCAGTGTTTAATTTGTCAAAGCTAGTATTTCGAAGCTGAATGCTCACCGGCATTAGCCAGGGTTCTCGGAGAAGCAGACACCAAGATAGAATGAAGTGCACGAGGATTTTATTTCAGGTGTGAGAGAAAATAGATGATGGGGAGGGGTGGGAGGATTGCCAGACTGGAAATCCAGTTTGACTCCAAGTGAAGGAGAGAATGAGAGGAGGTTGGCTGGAAGTGTCACCGGCTGCTGTGAGAAGGTGGCCGGGCCTGCTGGGAGTGGTCTGCCTGTTCACTCTCCACTGGCTGGGAGCAGCATGCAGAGGGTGGCCTGGGACCAAACATGGAGCAGATTCCGAGTGGTCAGTAATGCTTCCTGTGCTTGGAGGCCCGAGAGGGGATTTCCATGGTTTTCCTGATTGTAGTGGTGAAAAAGGTGGGCACATCTATGTAAATTTATAGACCTCCTTCCTGATGTGCAGAATATTCAGGAAGTCAAGTGGACTCCTAATGGTCATTTGGTCAGGATTCACTTGACGAAGGATCTTGTCTTGTCAGTCACCATGATTATGATGTAGCCACAGACAAGTTCAAAATCTTAGGTGCTGAAGCCACAAACGTCTATCTCGTTTGCATCTTGGAATTTGTAGGCAGCTTCTTTCATGTGATCCTCACACAGGAATCCAGGTTGATAAAAACCTCCATCCTCTGGAACTAAGAGGACCCTCTCTAATGTCAGAGCGGAGAGAACACAGGGAAGGGCCCAGTGGCTCATGAAGCTTTTGTCTGGAAGAGAGACCTGCCATCTGTTCACACTTCATTGTCTAAAGCAAAGCAAGTCATCAGGCTACCTCTGACCTCAGGGAGAAGTGCAGTTCTGCCGTTTTCTCAGAAGTCTAGAATGTGATTACCAGCTCTAATGACTGCCATTCGTATTTGGTCAGTTAGAGCCCCACTCGGAACAGGTGGCGCTCAATTTGGGTAGTGAGGGGAGCTTAATAAGTGGACTGCTTAGTGACGAGAGAGGGGTGCTTCCGTGATCTATTGCTGTGTAATACACTATCCCCACACTTGGCAACTTAAAACAGTCCTTGATTATTGGTGTGCATCACAACTCTGGTTCAGGATTTCAGATGGGGCACGGTGGGGAAGCTCATTTTGCTCTGTGATGTCTGGAGCCTGCACAGCTTGGAGCCTGCACAGCTTCGGGCCTGCTGGACATCCCTCTCGTCTTTCCCTGGCTTGGGCTTTCTTGTGATTGGGATCTGGAATGTCCTCCCAGAGCCCCTGTGTCAGGCGGCATAGCAGTGTTCAGAGGTGTAATGATTGGGTCATGAGGGCTCTGACCCTATCAGTGGGTTAACTTAATCCACTTGATGGATTAATAATTTGAATGGACTTTCTGGGAGGGGGGGCACAGTTAGAGGAAGTGGTCATCTGGGGTGTGCCCCCCTTGCTTCCTGGCTGCTGTGAGCTGACAGCTTGCCTCCTCCAGGCCCTTCTGCCATGATGCTTCTGCCTTGGAGCAGCTGACCATGGCCTGAATTCTCTGCAACCATGAGCCAAAACAAATCTTTCCTTCTCTAACTTGTTCTTGTCAGGTTTTTTGGTCACAGCAACAAAAACCTGAGAGTAATAGGCTTCCTCCCAGCATGGCAGCCTTCCTCAGCTAGTTGGGCTTCCTGTATTAGTTAAAGTCCAAGGGCTCTAAGAGTGTGTGGTAGAAGCTGCCAGTCCTCTTAGGCTTGGCTTTGGAATCTGGAACAGTGTCACTTCTGCCAATTTTTTTTTGTCATTGTTGTTCATAGTAGCACAGAACCTACCCACTTTCAAGGGGAGGGGCACAGACCCCACCTCTTGATGGTAAGGGTGTTAAAGAATTTATAGCCACCTTCTGGGCAGGTTTCCTATGGTTACCACACCTAGGTCTGAATGTATATGTAATGGGTCAGAGAGAGCTGTGTGGAAAGGGCCACCTGGTAAGAGCTGTGAACTTTGGTCATGGGTCACCACCAGCCTGAGGCAGCCCCTCAAAGAGGGGTCCGGAATAAATGCCCAACTTTTCGTCTTTCCTTCCTCCAGTCTCCTTTTGGAACCCCATTGCATGAACCCAAGTGGAGGTCAGATGGCAAGGGAACCTTGGAAAGAGTTGGCCCCAGTGGTCAGTTGGGGTGCAGAGCAGGGTGGGAAGATGCAGAGGAAATCCAGAGGGGTATGAGGAATCAGTCCAGCATCTCAGAGCACTAATTCACAGGTATAGCTGGCACCTGTAGGGTGTGTCTGCACTTACTGCTTAAGTATATTGCAATATAAACCTTTCTAGAAACACATTTGCATATTTACTGTTTGTAGTTACTGCCTAATTCTGTGTATTGATCTTTGTCCTCTGGGAATTAAAATCATAGTTAGATCTTAATGTGGCAGGTGGAAATGCTTACAACATATCAGATGTGAATACGCAGTGAGAATCCACTAAAGCATAGGTAACCATCAGCAGCTCGGGCCTAGCATTACACAAATTCATGGAGAGGCAGGGGGTGTCACCAGACAGCACTAGACTATGAGTGAGAAGATCTGGGTTCTAGTTCTGGCTCTTCTGTTTACTGCTGTGTGACCTTGTGCAAAGTTTTTGACCTCTCTGAGTCTGTTTCCTCAACTGCACAATGAAGATACTAATACTCCTCTTTCCACCATAGTATCAAACATGAGCACATTCTGAAAAACTGTATATTATGATGTGCAAAGGAATCCCCATAATTATTCCAGGACAAACCCTGCCATTGCATTCATGGTAAAAGAATAATATCATCTGTTCAGAGGCCACCTCTGCATGCAAAGCACTCCACCAGACCCTGGAGAAATGAGTGAGGCTGTGCAAAAGCGGAAGTAGAGGGGGGAGGTCTGGGCAGGTGCTGGCAGGAGTGTGGAGGGGCCCATCTGCCTGACAGTTTCCCAGCAGCGTCGTGGCTTGCAAGGACCATGCGGGAATGAAGACCAGGGAAGAGGATTGTTCGATTCCTGAGGCAGGTGGGTACCTACATCCATCATGAGCAGTGCAGAGGGTGCAGATGATGAGGGCCCAGGTATAACCTGGTGGTGACAGAGTAAGGCTCTACGTGTGGCCCTGGTTCAGGGAGGCGTGGTGGTGAACAGAAGGAAGCGCAGGAAGCATCAGGAGCCGGGTCTGCCACTGAGCACTTTGCTGACATTAGCCATGTATTGACTTTGACCCTGCTCCTCCCCACCCCACCAAAGGCCCCATGTCTGTGGTTCCAAGCAGGTGTGCCCAGCGCCCTGGGGCTTTTCAGCAAACCAACTGAGGCTGAGATGCTTTCAGGTTGTGAGGGAAACACAGTGCCATCTGTTGGACACCATGGGAACTTCTAGCTCAAAATCGCTTGCAGTTTCAGCATTGAATCTTATATATTCCCTTCAGTGTAGCCAAACCTTTGCAAAGATTTTTGGGTGGGTTCTGTACTTAAAAGCAAGTGTCACATGAAAATTGGTGTGGAACTGAAAATGAGGTTTTCAGGTTCCAGTCCGATTGCCGGGGTTTGAGTGTGCATCAGGTAAATTGTTAGGCCTTCGCAGTTGTTTGGCTCTAAAGACTTTATCGATGGGATGGTGGGTGGAGTGTTTCTTTGGTGTAGGGATGCTGTGCAAAACCACTGATATATTGGAGATGCCCTGGATTAAGGAAGTCTAGTATCTGTGGTCCATGCTGTTTGCTTCTTGTGCCTCTAGAGCAGGGTTGACAAACCACAGCCCATGGACCAGATGTAGCCTGTGGCCTGTTTTTCTGTATCCTGAGAGTTAAAAATGGGGTTTCAATCTGTCAGTGGATGAGTGGATAAACGAAATGTGGTAGGTACACACAGTGGAATATTATTCAATCTTAAACAGGAAGGAAACTCTGACACCTGGCACAACACAGACCCAGCAACCTTGAGGATGTGTTGCTAGGGTGAGATACGCCAGTCACGGAAGGACAAGGACCACAGTGAGGGGGATGGGGAGAGTGGAGAATTACTGTTTTATTGGGACTGATTTTCAGTTTGGCAAGATGTAAAAAGTTCTGGAGTTGGTTGCACAGCTGTGGAAGTGGACTTCACACGACTGAACTGCACCATTAAGAAACAGGGTGATTTATGTTATGGGTATTTTGCCCCAACTTAAAAACAGAATATTTATATTTTCAAAGATTGTTTAAAACAAACAAAATGACTATGCAACCGAGACTAGATCCATAAAGCCTAAAATATTTGCTCTCTGGATCTTAACGGAAAAAGATGGCCAGCCTCTGGGCCACAGGGTAGCATGGCATTCTGTATTTTAGGTGATCAGTAAATGTTCAAAGATAATAATAATGGAAGCAAGTTGGAGACAGATGGAGATGGCCTCCTGAAAGGGTTATCACATACTTTTTATTTGAATGCAGTGACCAAGCTGAGGAGCGACAGACAGAAGTAAGTGTAAGTCCCTGACTGGCATCAGGGGCTTGGAGAATCTCCCAGGGGTGGGGTCGTGGGCTGGCAGGAGACCAGCAGGTGGCTTCAGTGCTTGCCCTGGCTCAGGCAGGGTGAGAAGAGGATTGGGGGGCCTGTTTGGATGGGAGAGAGTTGTCCAAATGGCACTCTGGGCTTGGTCCTGGTTTTCGCTCAAGAGTCTTGTGAACCAGGAAGGTCTTCAGTCTTGTGGGTTGTTTTGGATCCTTCATTTAGAAGTTGCTGGGAAATGAGGACAGAAGTTTGGGGCTTTCTTTAGTAGATGGAGGCAGAGACCCTGAGGGGATTGTGCCGAAGTAAGAGGTGGGTGGAAGGGAAAATGATTACACGCCGTCCTTTTCTGCAGCTCAGAGGCATTAGCAGTGAAAACCATGACCTCAAAAAAGGCTGTGCCTTTGGCTTTTGCAACGAGCAGCCAGGTGTGTTTCATTCAGCAAATAATTCCATACAAGTGTGCTTGGAAAAGCAAGCAGAAATCTCTACCAGAAAAACCGATTTTCCCACCATCTCCTGTGTGCTAAAACCAGGCTCGAACAGTGCACGCGGGTAGAATAATTTTAGCCTTTCCTCGAGGCCCCTGTCTTGGGTTCATGTGGGCTGCTGCGGAGCCCATTTGTTTCACAGCCTTGTCTCCCAAACATGCCCATACATATTCATGACCTGCATCCTGCAAGCTCAATAATTCATAGCTTATTGACTTAAGTTGATGGAGGGAAGTTTTGGGGGGACTTGAGGAAAAAAGATGGAAATTTTGAGAGGCTGGGAACAGCCACACTGAGTTGTCCCCTAGCTCACTGGTAGGGTGCATGTGGGCAGGGCGTCTGGGACTCCACCAGAGGCCACTTTGGCTCTCACTGGCTGGGTATTGTGGATTTTTATGTCCAGTGAAAGAAATGACTGAAGATTTTTAAGAGCAATTAAGTACTATCTTCAAATTTTTATTACCGTTATAATAAAATATTAATGGGCTATAATTGGGTGTGGAGTTTACGGGAGTGCGCTGATCCTATGTCATGGTGAGGAGTGAGCAGAGCAGCTGCTTCTTAACCATTGCCTCTGTATTTTTATTTATGCATTTCAGTAATTCAATTTTTAAAGCCTGTTCTCTACATTACTAGCCCATGGTTTTTATTCACTAAAGGCTCCTGAATCAACTTGTCTTGTATTATTTTTTGCTAAGGACTAGTCCTTGTCCTGTAGTAACGTTGAGCTGCATTTGTTTATATGGAACTTTGCTTTTAACCATGACTGGAGTCAATCAGTTACTTGAAAATGTTCTGCCCTCCACTGTGCTGAAAGGTGCCCACATGCCCACACTGACCCTAGACCATTGGCCTGGTGCACAGTGCAGGTGGTCTCAATGGTGTCCTGGGGCAGTGAGATCAGTCTTATAGTGTAAGTTGCTGCTGTCCTCTCCATGACCTCCAGCTGGCTCAGGACAGGCAGGCATTCTCTTTAGGGCCATCAAGCAGATTGGGAAGCTGTGCAAGTTGTTGGTGCTTGAGCTCGGCAGGGAAGCTCTCTTGTGTTGGTTGTGGTTCGTGTCCAATCTGGGGTCCCATTGTGACTGCAAGGCCATCACTAAGAGCCTGGTTCAGCTTGCAGTGGGAGTGGCGTGGTCCAAACAATTGTTCTGTCTTCTCAGTGAACTTGGACTTAGACAGAAGAGTCCCCTGGAAGCAGGGCGGCCAGATGTAAAGATCACTGTAGTGGGCCAGTAATTGCAGTCGAATGAGGTAATTAAAAGGCCCAGCCCTGTTGTGGGCCCGCAGCTATGTAACGTGGAACGGCAGTAGCACTATTAAACCTGGACTGAAGAAATCATATTAAGCAGGCCAGCTCTCGACAGACTAAATTAATAATTGCTCTGTCCAGTGAGAGCCAGCTATTAAACAGAGCTGGAAGATTTTAGCGACAAGTGTGAGAGAGTTTGACTTGGAAATACTTGATTAATTGGAAACTAGAAGTGTGTGTCATATACTGCATTCATTTGTTGTATTATGTTGAATTAATACAGTTTTGAGAAGCAGTCCCTCTTATGTGACAGAGCTATTGCAATTTATTGCATGTAACAGTTTTGGATTGTGTTTCTTTTATCCTTGTTGGAAAACTCATAGTTTCACATGACTAAATAGCTCTTTCATTGATCTGTAATTAATAAAATTTGGCTTATTGCCAGGAGGAATAGAGAACTATAGATAGGAAGATAATAGGAGAAATAATTGAGAAGTGCAGACGTGGTGCAACCCACTGTTGGAATCTTCTCCTAGGCTGATGCCTCTCCCACTCCTTCTCCGTGGGCTCCCTTCTCCAGCTTCCTTGGACTGTTCGCTCTGATCTATGTGTGGAGCAGCCCGCTGGTTGAAGGCCTGTGCTTACACCTTCCTTCCACTTGAGACACTCTTCCCTTCCAGCTGGAGCATCCAAATCTTCCTCATCCTCCAGCACACAGATCTCAGACCACCTCCTTCTGAAACTCGTCCTGATCAGTCCAGGCAGAGGCAATCCCTCTGCACGTCTCTGGAGCTCGTTGGGTACCACTCATGGTCATGAAGGTTACTTTGCAAGATCCTTAGGTCTGACCTCTCCTACCAGAGGGGACCTACCTTGAGAGTGGGGCCTGCACCTGCTGGTTTAGCCACCCCTTCATTGAACGAAGGTCACAGCAGCACGTCTAGCACGTTGCCACGTACATGCTGAGTACTGGCTCTTGAATAAAACAAAGGAACGTGTGACTCTAGATATGGTGATGAGGTGGGGTGTGTGTGTGTGCAGATGGCTGGTCCTCTGGGGCCACCTGGAGTGGGAGAAGACTGAGGTGAGGGAAGAGTGTTTAGGACTGGCTGCAGGTAAGAGGTGGTTGTACTGAAAGGGAGGCAGCTCCTAACTGTTGTGGAAGTCCAAAGGGAGCCAGACTCGAGATAGATATTGCTGGAGAAAGTACAAAGGAAGATTAGATATTTTATAGAGAGAAGCAGAGAGAAAATGAACAAAAAATATCCCCAAAGAATCAGTGTTGGCTCCAAGAATACTGTTTGAAGGATTCTCTACTTGCAGAAATGAAATTATATGAGATGGTTAAACTTTACTGTTTCTGGTACGAGTTGCCTATGAAATATCAGGTTAAAAAATAATAGGTCATTGCCATGGCTGTTTACGCAGATGTCACACTGTCTGAATAAGCCCATGTGATCTCCATGCCTGTGTTAAATGCTTCACTGCGACTGCAGGTTGTGTGTCCTTGATCAGGAAATCCAACATGTTCAGAAATCCAAGGTTGCCTTCCATGTGAGGGTTACCCAAGTGTCAGTGTCCCTGTCCAGTTTCCTTCTGTGAAGAGAGAGTTTTGTTTGTGAGAATTTAAGAGTTGAGAGCTTCAAAATTCATTGGATTTCAGTTTCATAGTGGAGCTGTGTTGTGTGTGCCGCAGAGTGAGGCTCTCCTGCTTGCCTCTTGTCCTTGTTGCCTGGCATGGTGTTGGCCCAGGGAGAGGTACCTAGTAAGCTTTCTGTGAGCATTTTTTTCAGTAAATGAATTAATAACATCTTAGTTCATAAAAATTTCACAGACTGTATAGATTTCATGAAACATATCCTTTGTGTTTAAAGTTCTTGCCAAACCTAAATGGAGAGATTAAATTGGAGATAGAAATGTAGTCTGTTATGTATCACTTGTAGAATTTTAATTCTGGACTTAATTCCAGAGATTGGCTACTCCTAGCTTCTCATTTCATCAGCAAAAGACACTAAGGACCACAGAGGCTACGTGGCACTTCTGTAGCTGATGACTGACCATCTCTGGCCAATCCCAGATCTCCTGATCTTGAGGCTTCAATTCCATCTCTTTCCATGAGCCCTTTTGAGCTAAATTCTAGATCCATGATTCCTTCTGTAGCATAAATTTAACTCCTGAGCTCCCAAAGCAGAATTTAGAAAAAAAGTCCTCCTGCTTTTATTAATTGCAAGAAAGAAAGATTCTTCGAGAGCAGATCCCTTCCTCTCATGGCTCCGCACAAGGCAGGGCTGCTTGGGTGCACCAACACTAATTTTTAAATGGCCTTTCCTCCTGGTGAGAGTGCTCGGAAAGGAGAGCTTGCACCATCTAGTGGATCTAACAAGAGGCTCTCAGTTTAATTTTTTGGTGGCCCTCCTTTAAAAAGAAGAGAGGAGCAATATGTTTATGTAACGAATCTGCAGATTCTCTTGTGGAAAACCTATGTCGTGAGAATGGCTTTGGCAACCCAGAACGAAGGCAGAGTCACTCCATACCTCACGGTGCAAAAAACAGGCCCATCATCGACTGCGCTTTCTGTGGTGAGGAAGGAGGGCCAGGCAGTGGGTGAACACATCAGCCTGTGTTCTCAGCCTGCGCTCAGTGCTTAGATGCTTTCACTCATTAATTCAAAACATCGGTTCTTCTGATAACAGGCCTCCCCATCATAGCTGGGAATTAGTCAAATCCTGTTATTCCTGGGAATTCCTTGAGTGCTCATTTGGACAATTAACTTAAGAATGTACAGTATCCTCCTACCCAATTGGATAAATGAAGTTTTTGGAAGCTTCCAAATTATTCCTTTGTTTTCCTTCAAGAGAGATATTAAGTCTTTTCACAGGCTCTGGAAAATATTTGTCTCATGATGCAGGTGGTAGAAGACAGTATCTGTCAGGTGGACCAATGTGCTGACTGAGTGGGCAGGGAGGGCCAGGGCTCTCAGCTCTGATTGGCTCTGTGATCTGAAATGCCCATCAGCCTCTTGGGCCCAGGTTTTTTTTTTTGACAAGGTGTATTTGGTCGTCTTTATGCTTGCAAAGCACTGCTCAGACCAAAACGGGTTTGAAAATACTTTTGTTAACCTTCAGTGGAAGAACCTTAAATGGCACCTGGGTAGTGTAGATGGCTCACGCCCTGTGCATGTCAGAAGCAGCATGGGATGCCCAACGCCCCCGGAGGTTTTGCTTTAACTAGATTGGGATGGGCCGGGAGCATGGGTATTTTTGAGTAGCTCCCGGGGTACTTGTCACATGGAGCCAGGCCTGAGAACCGCTGCTGTACGGTTCCATTAAAACTGTGTTTGTGAAGCACTGGATTCCAAATCGAGTTTGGTAGAGGTGTGTGTTTCATGACTTCTAAATGACGTCAGCATTGGGGACCCGTGTTCGCTAACTGGCATTCTCCTGGGGGCCAGGGAGCAGGACTTGTGCTGGCCATGGTTGGAGCAGTGCCGTTCTCCACGTGTCTGACTGTCTCCATTTTCCATCTTCAGAGGCGCTGCAGGGGTGAGTCCTGGGCAGGACCCAGATCTGAGGCTGTGTGGGCTTCAGGGCCAGGCAGGAGCAGAGAGGCCAGAGGTTAGTGCCAGAGTCAGGGGCAGCTGGGTGTGTTGTCACAATGGTCCTCATGCGAGCAGTGGTTCCACACTGTTGGCCCCGTCCCAGTGACAGTAGGAAAGAGGTGTCTCACAGAAGGCGTGTTGTTGTCGTTGGCGTAGCACACACGTTTTGCTTGTTTCCGTGGTTTCCAGGAGTAGGGTGCCCAGCAGGTTCTTTAGAGAGGCTGTTTTCAGGAGTAAAGGTCCTGATCTGTCCCTGGGGGCAGCTCTCTTCAGACAAATGTGGCTGAATTGGTTAAAAAGGGTCGGTGGTGTGGGAGGGAGTGGGGCCACTCCTCTAACGCCCTGCAGCTCAAGTGCACATGGAAGACCGTGTCTTTACCTACATGGTCCGTATGGTTGATGCACATATGCAGTTCCAACAGATTTCTGCTGTTTTCAGAGAGCAGGGATCCAGAATGGCAGGAAGTGGTTAGAATTCTTATTTAGACATCTTCTCAAAGTAGTATGAGGAACGTGACTTTTGGTATTAGGTGAACCTAAGTTCGAATCTGGTCTCTGCCACTTATTTTGTACTATCAGGGCACATTTTCAAACCTCTATTTTTTTCTTCCCTTCCTTCCTTCCTCTCCCTCTCCCTCTCCCCCTCCCTCTCCCTCTCCCTCTCCCCCTCCCCCTCCCTCCCCCTCCCTCCTTCCCTCCCTCCCTCCCTCTTTCTCTTTCTTTGGAGATTGAACCCAGGGGTGCTTTACCACTGAGTTACATTCCAAGCCCTTTTATTTTTTATTTTGAGACAGGGACAGGGGCTTTCTAGGTTGCTGAGGCTGGCCTCAAACTTGCCATTCCCCTGCCTCAGCCTCCTGAATTGATGGGATTAGAGGTGCATGCCGCCATGCCTGACTATTTTCTTATGTATAAGATCCCAAACATTATGATTTGGATATAAGGTGTCCCCCAAAAGCTCACGTGGGAGACAATGTGACAGTGTTCAGAGGTGAAATGATTAGATTATGAGAGCTGTGACAAAAATTGGTGGATGAATCCATCTGATCGATTAGTACCTTGGAAGGACACTGTGCTGGGTGGCAGTCTTGGCAGGTGGAGCATGGCTGGATAAGAAGGTCACTGGGGTCACGTCCTTGGGAATTGTATCTTACCCCAACTGGTCCTTCCCTCCCTCTCTCTTTGCTTTTGGCTACCATGAGGCGAGCATGTTTCCTCTACCATGATCTGCCATGATGTTCCACCTTGCTTTGGACCCAAAGTGTTGGAGTTGACCAACCATGGACTGAACCTCTGCACCTGTGAGCTCAAATCTTGTAAGTTGTAATTGTGAGGTGTTTTGGCTACAGGGACAAAAAGTTGACTGCCACACCTCATAACTACCTTGACAGGTCGCGGTGAATTAACTTAGATAATGTGTATAAAGTGCCTAACACAATGGTTGGCACAGAGCCAAGACTTTGAAAGTAGTAGCTGTTTTTGAAGCTGCCATTAGTAGAAGCAATTAATGATGATGGTAATAAACGACGTCTTTCCTCCCTTCCTTTGGAAATGTTAGCTTCACGACCTGTGTGCCCAGTTGTCCTTCTTGGGGGGGATGGCAGTGGGTTTTGGGCGAGCCCAGCTGGGAAAGGAATATTTGTTATTATGTAAATAGCATACGTAGTTAATAGGTTATTGTTTGGAATCTCATCACACATTGACAGCTTAAAATGTAGTTACTCCCCTTGAAGAATTAATTTCAGTGATCACTCATCTTGTGTTCATCCTGCTCTTACACCCAGAGGGAAGAGAATATAGCTTCTCACCTAAAGTGGTGATTATCCCGGTATAAGTCACACTTGGTGCCATGGGTAGTGTGGGCTCTGGAATGTGGGAAAGCTTGGACCATCAGGCAGCTGAGCACAGGAGAGGCCAGAACCAGTGACTGCAGGGTGGTGAGGGCGCGGGTACAATAGCTGTCAACTTTGGAGTGCTGTATGGGGTTCCCTGCTTGTGTGTTGCCAAAGCTTATCTGGCCATGTTGGCAGAGTCTGGAGGACAGTGCTCTATCATAGGGACACTGAGCCTGTATTACAAAGAAACCATTTATGTGAACCCGTGTAAACTGAGTTTGCATGGCTGAGGGACCTCAGAGCAGTTGTAGAAAGTCAGTACATTCAATCAAGGTGTTAAGGACCCTGTTCCCAATAAAGAAATGGAGAAATATGAAAAATGAGTCAGGCCAATGGAGCAGTCAGATAGCATCCTTATTACCAGTAAAACAGTGCTGGAGAACAGGATCTGCATTTGCACATGTGGACAAGATTCCCTTCTATTAAACCTCAGAATTAGAGGCATCTTCACAGGCCATAGAAACTGTGGTGTGTGGAGCAGAGAAGAATGTGTTCTTCCTTCCAGGGGCCTGGCTCCCAGAGCAGAGAGGAAGGGCAGGCTTCACCCCAGCTCACTTACCTGGCAAATTATTCCCCTTATCCTGGGAAGAATGGGGGAGGCTGAGAGGCCAGGAGGTCTGCTGGGAAGTCCTGCATGTGAGAGGTGACCTTAGAATTGGAGACCTCCTTTTCCTCTATCAGATCTAACAAAAAAATTCAGCCTTTCTTGGTTCTAGCAATTTTGAAAGTCATAATTAACTTAGAGAAAAAAATGAGCAGGATGGTCAAAATGTCACTCCCATGCCAAAGACTTTTCAGAAGATGACCCAGACTCCCTATTTGGTTTTGAAAACCCCATCTAATCTGGCCCCTTTCTGCCTATTTCTCCTCCTCAAGGTCTCCAAGTACAAATCTAAAGTCAGATCAGTGTCATTGTCCTCTGCACAGTCCACTCTTATTTTCTGTTTTTTGGGAGGGTACCAGAGATTGAACCACTGAGCCACATCCCAAGCCCTATTTGGTATTTTATTTAGAGACAGGGTCTCACTAAGTCCTTAGGGCCTCACTGAGCTGCTGAGGTTGGCTTTGAACTCACGATCCTCGTGCCTCAGCTTCCCAAGCTGCTGGGATTACAGGTGTGTGCATCCCCACACTCGGCCCATTCTTATTTCTTTGTTTCTGCCGGATTAGCCTTTCTAATCCCTGTCTATCCAGACTGTCTGTCCAACACGTATCCATCTGTAAAGTCCCTGTGCAAGCCCCATCATTGATGAAAGCCTTGCAGTTATGTGCACATTGATTTCTCTCATCTCTAAGCCACCACTGAGTTCTCCTGTGGGATCACAAGCTTAGCCTTGTGTCCTCAAGTGAGCTTTGACAGCAGCATGCTGCAAGCACCTTGAGGGACAGAAGCTTCTAGTTACTTCTTCAGTTTGTCCTCAGCTGCTTGTATATTGTACACATGCAAAAGCACTCAGTAAACATGCAGTTGGCTAAATAAATGTAGCAAAAGAAGTGGTGAGCACCCTTCTCACTCCATTAAAATGGAGCAGTGTGTTGGTTATGCTGGAAGATAAAATCACCAAGGCAAAGAGCTCACGTTTCCTCTTAGTTTTATGTTGTTGACATGGATTTAGAGAACCTCAGAATTTTGGAGCCAGGAAGGTAGGCCATCTGGTTCAGCATTATCATTTCACAGTTGAGAAATGAAGAAAATCTCAAGATTTGGAAAGAAATATTCAGAGTCTTCAAGCTTTATGGTTGTGAGAGAAATAAGGCCACAGCACAGATGGTCTTCTAGTTCTTTGACACTAGATTAGCCATAGAAGGCTTAGGTGGTGGCTTCACCTTGCATTAGATAATCCTTAAATGTCCCAAAGTGCTTTTCCATTATCTTACAGAGCCTCCCTTCTTTCTGCTTTCGCCAAAGTCTGTGAAGAAAGGCACTTTTCAGACACTTTCAGTACATCTGACCATTGACCTTCTGTATGACATGTCATCCTGTGCTGGGTAGTGGAGGACGCTGGTCTGAGGCATCAGGCTGGCTTTACGCCTGCAGCATTGGAGACACCCAGAGATCACTTGACTTGTTGTGGTCCCCAGATGCCAGGGGTGAAATGCAGGTGTCTCATGTTCCCACTGCAGACCATTGTCTACCCCTGCTCGATGCCTTTGTCTTTAAATTATCTGTAGACCTGGGGGCATCATGATTAGGAAAGAGGCTCACTAGTGATTCTCTGGTCAGCAAAGGGAAAGGACAGTGAAGGTGACTACTGGACCACCAGGGTGGACATCAGGGACCTGGAGCCAGCGCTGGGGAGGGCCGGCGGCTTGCTGAGTCCTGGGAGAGGACTGCAGCCTTTGCCAGCTTGGACAGAGGCGGGAGATGAATGGCAATCCAGCTGAGTCACTCTCAGGCCCCGAGTCCCGGCAGCCTTCCCAGGACGGCTTTGTGAGTTGCTTCAAGTTGTAGAGTTGGCCTGGCTTCAGGGTCACATAGCTTTTGTGCAGAATTATCAACAAAATCAGCACAGTGTTTTGGTGATCAGTACCACTGCTGCTTTTCATTACATTTTAAAAATTTTAGATTTTTAATTAAAAATGAACTGTTGGCATTGACTCTTATTTGTTAATTAAGAGAAAAGAGAAGTTGATATATATATAATCCATGTAATTATATATATTTAAACAGCGTTTTCCAAGAGTCATCATTTAATCAATTAGGGAGTCAATTCAGTAGGTAACAATTAGCACTTGAAATAGAATGAGATAGAAGATGACTGACTTGCTGTACTGAGTACTGGAGAGTATTGTGTGTTACTGTAAAGTTTATTTCTGATGATGAATCATGGTTAAAAGTTTGAAAACACCATTGTCATGCTTGGAGGGTTATTGAGAATGGTGACTAGATTGATCTTGATGTTCCACTTCTGCTTTATTATGAACTGCACATATTAGCTGGTCTTCTTATTAAGAAACATTCATTTATTAATTTATCGAAGAGACATTTTGAGCACCCATTATATCCAGACACTGCTCTAAAGGTGGGGCGGAGATCTCTGTTCGAACTTACTTGCAAAGCAAGCATCCTGTTTTCAGGGAAACACCCTATTGGCTAGCACACGGTTTAGCTGTAGGTGACAGGAAGTTCCCTCGAGTGGTCCTTCCCAGCTGCACACACCACTTCTGTTTACAACTTGCAGCCAGGACATGGACAGCCACATTAGAGGCAAAGGAAGCACTTTTTGGTTTTGTTTTTTATGCTATCAAGTCAGAGTTTCTTCTTTAGGAGGAATGGGAGAAGGAATATTGGGAGCCATTGAATCGTGCCTGCCACAAAGCTCAAGGCTTCTTACATGGTCGCCAGTTGTGTTTCTATTGATGAGAAGTAGGAGGTTTCTTTTCTAATCATTGGAAAGGCAGGGGCTTGGAGGGCCCCTGCTCGGGGTCCTACAGCACAAGGGCACCCGTGAGGTTGCAAATAAGAGAGCTGAGTTTACATTCCCCTTGCCAGACTTCATGCCCTGGCATGGGACCATGTCCACCCACGGAAGGGGGAACCTTTATTTAATTGGCAGAAGTCACCTTCTGCTCCGGCCAAGCCATCTGCTAATCAAACTGTGGGCCTGGGGGGCTACTCTGCCCAGGAAACCCTTCTCCTACTATGCGGGAATGCCCTCCGTGGGCTGGCCTTGGCTCAGAGGCAGGCTCTCCGGTAGCCTAGCGTTGACCTGAGTGTTGACCCTCGGCATGCCTGGTTCTGCCCCTTCTCCTCGTACAGCTCGGCTCACCTGGTTTTACGACTTTTCATGTTGTAGAAGGCAGGTGACCAAAGGGCATTCACTGTCCAACAGCTCCCAGATGGGCAGAAGATTTTGAGTCTGACCAGGTGCTCTTTGTGGTGCCTCATGTCACTCTTTCCCATTGTAGGAGAGGAAATTAGGGTGGCAAATTAGGCTTACCTTTACTTTTGATTCGAAATGGGAAATGAGATTTTTTTCTTTTTAAAACAATTTCAACAAGTGCATGAGGGAGATAATGCTGTTCCAGAGCGTCAGAACTGTGAAAAGATCGGGAGGCCCCACCCTCCGGACCCAGAGAAATGATGACAATTAAAAAGGAAAGAAACTCACACAAAACCCCACCTTATCTAGGGAAGCCAGGTGGTATTTGCCTCGAAGAAAACAAGTGAACAGAGGAGGGAGATCTGGTCTGAAAGGTGGTGTGAATCCCTTATTCCCTCCCTATGCTTTCCTAAGAGAACATTAAAGATTCATCAGCAGCAAATGCCCGGCAAGTTTTTCTCCAAGCAGATGTAAGAAGACCAGAAAGCACGGAAAATGAAAAAGGAGGTTAGCCCGTTTATTCTCCCTTCCTGCGCCAATTTTCCCTTTCCCCACACCCACTTGAAGGCTCTCTCTCTGCTCATTTTGGTGTTCGCCCGACCTGCATTCTCACAGGTGCTCCTCTGTGATTATCCAGTGCCAGGTGATCAGCAGGTTTGGGATAACAGAGAAAAACAACCAGAATGACTAGAATTACGGAATTCGTCTGGGCAGACACCTGCCTGTTTTCTGTCTTCCCATTGTGTTGAGGTCTTTCTGTGGCTCATGGAAGATCAGCCAGGAGTGCAAACCCTCGAGTGTCATCAGAGCCTGCTTACGTTATAGTTCTGGTGTCTAGGAAGGTGGGGCGGAATATAAAATCCCATCTCTAGGTGATGCATTAGGTCCAGCAGGCTGTCTGAGTTGCTGGGGGTGGAGTGGCAGGCATGAGATGCCGCCCTTCCTTCTCCAGAGCTGCTGGAGGAGACTCTGGCCCGGGGACCATTTCCTCCATAGGGTTTGCTTGAAAGTCCTTCTCATCAGAATTCAGTAGGATTGTGTCATTCATCAGAAAGAGAAAAAGCAGGGAGACCCAGGAAGCATTTCTTTTTTCCCACGGATCTCTTTTCCAGGTTGCTGTAATTTGAGCCTGTGGCATGAGTTAAGCTTTCTTCTTTTGATGAAGAGTTATTCTCTATAAATAGGAAAATTTCCTCTGCTGTTCAAGTATTATCAGATTAATCTAGCTACCCTGCTAATGAAGGCATACCCCCACGTGAAAAATGAGTAATTTTTTGTTCTAGTAAGAGGGCTATTGATTTCCATCTTAACACATTTATTGATTATTCTTTGAGTGTCTTGATGGTGCACCAGGTCCTTTGAGAACTCAGTGTAGTTGTTTCTGCAGAAAGTTTGCAATCTTAACGGTTGTATAAATGCATTAAGAAAACTGAGATAGGGAATTGACTTAGCCTAGCCTGGTGGAAGCTGAGGGATTTAATAAGAATTCCAGAATAGGAAAGAAAGTTGAGCCAGGTGCAGTGGTGCATCCCTGTAATCCTGGTGACTTGGGAGGCTGACACAGGAGGATTGCAAGTTCAAGGCCAGCCTCAGTAACTTAGACTCTGTCTAAAAATATAAGAAGGGTTGGGAATGTAGCTCAGTGGTAAAGTACCTCTGCATTTAATCCCCAGTATTAAATACATACATATTTTGGAAGGTAGAAAGAAAATAGAGTTTGGGGATTAGCACTTCTCCATCACCATTTCTTGAGGGGAGGGCAAGGCAGGGGACAACTGAAAGACAGCAGGTGGAATCTCCCTTTGTAATGAGGAATGTTTCTCTGCTTGAAAAAACTTTGAGCTACACCTGAGCTGTGTTGTCACAGGAAGCCCTGTGAGCTGCTCTGGGTTTAGAGGAGGCTGCCTGGGCGCATGTGTCTGTCTGGCCTTAGATCTGCTTTCTTCTCTGAGCCCGTTCCCAGCCCGGGGTGATTCTGTGAGCTTACCCAATGCCCTTTCAGTAAGGATCCTTCCTGCTTGGTTCATCTGGAATCAGTTCCCATCCGATCGTATGGTCTCAAAGCACCGAAACAGTATGCTTAGCAAAGTCCTCAAATATACAGTTAGGTGCTCAGCAGCTGTCAAGGATTTGCTGTTTTTATAGTTTTTTACATTGCAACTAGGAAGTTTGAATCAAAAAGAGTCTTTCTGGAAGAAATAGGAAGGGGAAGAATCAAGTGACCTTTGGACTACTCAGATATTTCCTTTTGAGCTAAAATACCCTCAGATTTCTTTGTTAATCCTGACCTCAGAACCATGCTATGAAATCATTTCTTATGTAATATTTGGGGTATTTCTATAGATAAAGTCTTGGATGATATTCAAATATAATGGATCATATATTTGATTATACTTTGATGAGTTATAATGAGGTCGTAGGATACACATTATGCACATAAAATATAGGAAAGAAGCTGTAGCCATTTGTTCAACCCTCAGAGAAAGACTGGTTTATGATGGACAAGAGACAAAAATATTGATAATATGAGAGCAGTGACCCTTCAGCTTGGCCAGCCATGGTTGCAGTGTGGACATCAGGCCATTTTTGTTTGCAGTGACAGCTTTTTTTCTGCTCTCAAGCATTGGTCAACTGGTCCTGTGAGGGCAGAGCAAGGTCTAAATGGGCCCACATTGGCAAATACAGAAAAGAAATGTTTTAGAGGGTTCTTGTGTCCCCTCTAATTCCACCTTGTCCTAGGACACACTTAGTCCTTGGGACGGTCCCAGCCTGTCACCTGTGGCCATGTTAGCATCTCATTGTTTTAGTCAGCTATTTCACTGCTGTGACTAAAAGGAACAGACCAGAACAATTTCGAAGGAGGAAAAGTTTGAGGGCTCCTGGCTTCAGAGGTCTCAGTCTTGAGCCCTCCATTCCTCAGGGTTCAAGTGAGGCAGGACAGCATGGCAGAAGAGTGCGGCAGAGAGAATCAGCTCTGCCACGGATCAGGAAGCAGAGAGAGGGGTCTCCACGGGCAGATACCAATATATACCCAAAGCCACGCCCCATTCCCACCCCCTCCAGCTGCACCCCACCACTTCAGTCACCACTCAGTTAATCCTATCAGGGGATTAAATCACTGATGGGGTTCAGATTCTCACAACCCAATCATTTCTCCTCTGAACCTTCTTGCAGTGTCTCACATGTGAGCTTTTGGGGGACACCTCACATCCAAACCATAACACTCCTATTGTGAAAAATGCTTGGGAGGGAGTGGGGAGAGGAGTGGAAATAGAAGGGCTCATTTTTTTTTTTAAATTGTACTTTTCCCCTCCTTCTCCCAAAATAGGAACACATCTCTCAAAATATGAACAGACACAGATTACATTTATCATTTTTTGCCCCAAGTGGGCATATTTTAAACTGATGTCCCAAATCAGAAAATAGTAGTCATCTTTTACCTAGACTCTTTGTATTGAAATTTATGCCCAGCCGGGCGTGGTGGCGCACGCCTGTAATCCCAGCAACTCGGGAGGCTGAGGCAGGAGGATCGCGAGTTCAAAGCCAGCCTCAGCAACTTAGCGAGGCCCTAAGCAACTCAGTGAGACCCCGTCTCTAAATAAAATACAAAATAGGGCTGGGGATCCGGCTCAGTGGCCAAGTGCACCTGAGTTCAATCCCTGGTTCCAAAAAAAAAAAAAAGAAAAAGAAATTTATGCCCATTGTCTTTAATTGTCTTAATACTTTGAAAGACAATGGACTATTCATTTTACAGAGGAGGAAGCAGGCCCAGAGAGATTAAATAACACAATCAAGATCATGCAGGTGATGAATGTTGGGACTTGAACTTGACTCTGTCTAGTTGTAAAGCCTGTGTTCTTTTCTGAAAACCACTCTCTCTTATCTTCTACTCCCTGTTTTCCCCCAAATCTCCTTTTCTACTCAGTGATGACAGCCATTTTCTCTGAAAGGCTAACATCACTGCATAACCCCTGGGATAGAATCTTGAAGGTTCACATGTTGGAATTTCCCACTGCTTTTGGCTTCTGCATACAACAGCAAAGCACCCAGCACTGTCCCTGTGTCCCCAGCATTTAACACAGAGCTTTCACCTGGGCTTGACAAATGTTGGTTGAAGAGTGCCATTCCTGGTACCTTCCCATTGTCCAAAGGCATGACCTCCCTAACAATGGACATATTCATGGCAAAGTCATCGAATCAAAAATTGAATCCCAGGTTATAGCGCTGTCCCCGGGGGAGACGTGGTCTCTGAGAACAGCGTTAATTCACACTTCTCAGACTTGGGCCTGGGCAGTCATGGGGAGCATGCTTCAGGGAAGCTGCACTCAGCAAGGAAGCCTCCTGACCTGGGAAGTGCCACCATTGCTGTGGCACTGCCCCCACCCCAGTGTGTCTCTGATACCAGGTTCCCTCCTGGTAACCCCCAGCTGCACCTTCTGCTGGGAAGGTAGAGAGGGGCTTCCCCATGCAGGGGCTGGAAGGGCCCTGAAAAGCCATTTGTTCCCTGTTGCCCTTTTCCCCCCGAGAAGGTATAAGATTATTATATTTATGTGATTAATGTATTACAGGTGCTTTGAAGAACCGCCAGGGAAGGGGGCACACTCTGGCTTTATTTTTACTGTATTCTTTCAAATTATGTCACCCCAGTCCTCAATGTAGCCTTCATTTTCATTTCCTCTTCTCAGATATTTTGGGAATAAATAACCAAACTTACTGACTTTGAATGTCACCTCCACTCACCTCCCCAGCCTGCCTCTGGCGGTGGCATCAGTAGTCTGTGGCCTTGAGGTCCAGGAGCAGAAGGGAAGCATGAGGGGGCCTGGAGGGGGGGAGCCTGAATCATCAGCGGCAGACTATTTTCAGACCTTGAATAATTTAATGTTTTCTGCCCCGAATTTTTGGCTGGAACAGAGGGGCTGCTCGCTGAGAGCCAGGGAGTCTTTGCCTTCCCTTTCTGTACTTGAATGTTCTATGAGTGCCTGCTGTCCTTGGTCCCTGGAGCTGCTGCCCTTGCCTGCGTGGGCGGACCTGCTTCAGCTCATCCCTGCCCTCTCTGTGCAGCCCCTCTCCGCCCTGTCCGGGCCCCAGCATTCCTTTCCCCTCTGCTGCTTTGCGTGAGCTGCATTCTCCTGGGTCTCAGCGTTTCCTCCCTCTGGCCTTCCTTAGCCACTAGGGCTAAGGACTCACAGGTGACCCACCAGAACAACCCATTAGCTAGTTTCATCCTCTGACATCAAAAGAAAAGCAAGGAAAGGAGAGGAGAGGGTGCCACAGTCACCAGACCCCACTGCCTGCCACCTACCTGAGTGACAGAAGGTAGGATCCATCTGTTTGCTGCAATGTGACTGGATCACCAAAAAACAATTAGCAGGTAGAAAATTTATTTTCTAGGACACACATAAACCTGCCATTATAGGGAGGATTCTGGTGCTAATTTAGATGCAAATGGAGTCGCCCAACTAGAGCTGATTACAGAAAGGTCAGGGTGTCTATACGCTCAATTTCACTCCTACGCATTAAGTTAATGTGCTGCTGCAGTTGTGGGCATGATGGCTGCGCCTGGTTCTGGCCTTAATATTTTTTTTTATAGAGTTTTGATTTTATGGAAGTGGAATGTGACACATGGTGTCACTTCCTCCACCCATCTCCTTTTAAAAAAGAAAACCAACTGTCCACTTTGGAGAAACTTGAAATTCTAATAAAAAAGGTACACTTGGAGCTCTTAGGCAAAGATGAGAAGGAGTAAGTTGACTGAACACTCAGTTGATATCCTGTTCAGAGGACTGATCTTGACCATGTGCGTTTCTTCCAGAAGAGCATGTTGGTTATATCCTGGAGGACCGGGTGCTGGGGACGAGCTTGTGTGTGATAGAATGGGGATAGAATGCCACTGTAGGGCTTTCCAGATGTTCTCAACTGCTCATGGTCAGAAATGTGTTTTGTGCATTTGCATATGTGTATGTGTTGATCTGTACAAATATACATATATATTTACTGGAAATATGAGCAAAGCTTATATAAATGATACTGCATCACATGTATTTCCAACAAAATATGTGAAGGTTTCACAAAGCAGCACTTGCTCTTACTACATGCAGTGTATGCTAACTGACATTTTCTATTTGAATCTAGTCTAAATGTTAGTGAACCAATACGTTGACTCCACTCACCCCTCTTGGGTCTGAAACTCTCCTTTCAAAAGCACCTGTTTAAGGGATTGGCAAAGGTACCTGACATGAAGAGGGACCCAGGCAAGGACTGGAGGAGTTCAGAGAAGGTGGGTGAAGAAAGATTTATTTCAAAGGATGGTCCGAATTGGACTTGACTGATAAAATCCGGTACCTGAGTCAGGGATCTCTTCTAGAACTTGGTCTGAAAAGCAAGCACCTCAGAGTGCCCACGCAGATGGGTTCCGTAGGGTCTAGTTGTCCTTAGCTTGCCAAAGACAAATATCTGTTTGAGGAAACCCAGTTTCCTTTGGGCCGTTTCAGGCATTGGGTCTACTGTAGTGCCCCTGAACTTCATTACTGAGGTGCTGTGGTGCGGAGGTGCGGGCTCTGTGTAAGTCCGTAGCTACCTGCTGTTCTTGGGAGAACCAGTCAGGTCTTCCCCACACTGACCGGCCTTTGTCCCCGGAGCATGAGGTCTGCTGCCTTCTGGTCTCGCCCTACTTCGGGGCCTTGGTGGAAGATCCGCTTTACATTCTGCACAGCGGAGCGTCCTCCCTCTGGTGGATTCTCGTCAGCTTTCAAGTGATCACTCTTAGGCTCTGGCCTCATCCTCCTTAAGGAGGTTGGCTCCTTGGGGGGATTAGAAGAAGTTTCTGAAAGTAAGATAATGGGGCAGGAAAAGATTTTCCTGGATAAAAGGCTTCTGAAGGCTCCCAGGATATGGTGGGGAGAAGAGATGGGAAGGGAACCAGATTTTCCTGGTTGGGGTATTAGTTTAAGGTGAGTGTGACCTCAATTTATAAAGAGTTTGCAACTTGATACTTAATGAAGTTGGGTCTTTAATATTTATAGCACGTTATGTAAATGCTGCCCCTCCAAGTGCTTTCTTAAATCCTCTTAGCTTATTAATGACAGCTTTGATTTCTAAAAAGAAATAAAATCTTTCATTTATCCAGCCTTAGAGTAGTAAACAATAGATGCTTAATGCCCTCCTTTCATGTTAGCCCCCCAAGACTGGGGCTTATGTTCTAAGGAGTTTATTGCTGGGCTTCTGAGCTTATTAAGGTCATGTGTAACTTAAGGGGGAAACTGATGCTGCATGACTTGAATTCTGCGTGACATGGCAGTGCAGCTGTGGCCGGCAGTTAAGTTGAAACTATGGTATTAAAGAAATTGCACACGTGGCCTGTTTGGAAGGATTACACAGCGGTACTTTTTTCTAGTGATCAAGCTCATTAGGAAATTAGACTTTGGCCTCAATCGTTTTGGATCAAGTTTTTGCTAAATAGCCCAAGGTTGCAGTGGTCAAGTGGATGTGAACTAATGGGACTACGTTTGGAGTAGTTGGAGTCATTTCCCTCCCAGCTGTGCTTAGTGACATCCCTTATTTTAGAGTTCTTCATTAAAGAAAGTCCTTCAGGCAGGGGGCGGAAGTCAGTGGCAGAGCATTTACCTCGCATGTGTGAGGCCCTGTATTAAATACCCTGCACCTCCACCCCCCACCCCCCAAAAAAGTCCCGAGCTTTCTGGGCCTTCAAGTTACACGTAGAGGATACAGACGAATTTAGAGTGAAGCTCAGCTCTGGCAAATATAAATATGAATCACTAGGTCTTTAGGGGCTGTCATCACTCGGGAGAGTACTATCTGTTTACCAGGCTTTGTACGTGGGACTCGGGTCATGGAGAAAAAGACAGTGTGTCCTGGGACAGTGTTGGAAGTGCCACACACTTAGGAACCGCACGGATAGAAGTGGTCAGCCTGAGGAGCAGGAGCAGGCTAGGAGAAGCACTCTTCTCAGTGTGATTCACTAAAGTGCTTAATGCTTCCCTGCTTCCACAGTGTTCAGGCTACGGGGAACCCTTTCAAGGTTGTCAGATCAGTGTAGCGCGTTGAATTTTGAGGCTCCCACTGGTGGTGCTTACCTGGGGGAAGACTGAACTCTGGGCTTTGCCCAGGCCACTCGGGACACTGCCTTGTGAGTTTTAGTAGATTCTGGAAGAGCGAATGCAAATGGACTTCACACGAGCATGCCCTGTTTAGAATAAAGAAAGCAGACCACTGATTTGGTACTATCTTATCCACCTGGACTCATCTATCTAGAACAGCTGAACACCAAGAACTTTTAAAAAGTAATTGGAGAAGCCAAAATAGATAGCTCCAAGCCTTTACGCACAGATGCATCCACTCAGGGCCTATCTGCACGTATCTAGCAGCTCCGGACATCTGGTTTCTAAACTGATCTGTGGATTTTGAAAGCCGAGAATTAAAAGGGGAAGAGGAATGTAGTATAAAAGGAAAAGCACAGTAATGGTACAATAAAGTGACAGCTACCACTTTTAAAGGGAGGAAGAAAGGAGATAAACCAGAAAAGAGCCGATATAATCCCTCAAAAAGTATCGCCATCTGTTTCATTTAGAATCAAGTGCGTTGGACTCGCAGTGGGGAGCTTGCTAAGATTTCCAGGGTGTGCTCTTGGAATCTGAAAGCTGGAACCATTTCTTTGGTGATTTTCTCGCATTTGAGACTGGGTGTTTCTGGGCCCAGGTAGAGCAAGTGATGACCCTGACAGAGACCTCTGGTCATTAAGACATGTTATATTGTGCTTATGGGAGAATAAAAAAGCGTATGCTACCTCTTAAAATATTTCCAAACTAAAATTTTTAAAAATTTTTTGGTACAGGGATTAAACCTGGGGGCACTTAACCACTGAGCAACATCCCCAGCCCTTTTTTGTATTTTATTTAGAGACAGGGCCTTGCTGAGTTGCTTAGGGCCTTACTAAGTCGCTGAGACTGGCTTTGAACTTGAGATCCTCCTGCCTCATCCTCCCGGTCTCCTGGGATTATAGGCATGCGTCACAGTGTCCTGCTCTAGTCAAAATGTTAAGGTTCAGATTTTGATGCTTCCAGCACAAAATTCTCAGTTCTTTGAAAAACTGGACTCTTCAGAGTCTTACTCACTGAGCAATTGACATTGACATTTTACTGCATGGGAAAAATCACATAGGTTAGAGCATATTAATGTGTATTATAAAAAGTCACAGTTACTTTATTAAGTAGTAAGTTCTTGTAGCACTTTATAAATAATACTTTATGTGTATTTGCAGCTATAAAAAATTGACTTGTAATTCTCCAGAAACACATCTGAACATCTGTAGCACTTTGTACCTTTCCTTTGCACTTGATTATATTATCATTTTGTTTGTTATAGTCCATGTTCCTGGACATAAAATATGTCCTTCTCTTTCCAGCTGCTTTTCCACAGTGGATCCCAGTAAATGTTTATTGCATGACTCATAAGGAAACAGGTTACATCAAACTTTCTGATTAATCTTTTACTACTCATGTAAATACTTTTCATAATCTTTTCCCCCATTTTTGATGATGTGCTAAATCTTTATGGTATTTGAGCTGTACCTGATGAGTGGTTTTCACACGACCTGAATTGCTTCTTCCCGCCACTTCTTTTCCCTCACTGAGTGAGAGGGGGAGGCAGGCTGAGGTGTTCCGCAGTGTCTAGGTGATGGGCCCCTGTGTCTGTCCTGTCCTGTGGGGGCCAGTGCTGGGTATTGGGGAGGCAGTGCTGCAGCATGGAGAGCCGCTCACCTGTGCTTGCTCTCTTCCGTCCAGGTGACCGTGGAGGAGGTCATGACCACGACTGCGTACCTGGACCTTTTCCTGCGCAGCATCTCCGAGCCAGCACTGCTTGAGATCTTCCTCCGGTTCATCCTGTTGCACCAGCATGAGAATGTACACATTCTCGACACTCTTACCAGCCGAATCAACACCCCGTTTCGGGTAAGGAGGGCCCGGAGGAAGGGAACTCGTCACTCAGATTCCTGGAGAGTTTGCTTTGGGAATGAAATTACGAATATTCTCTTTCCTTTCCTAGTCTCCCACTCCTCTTTTTTCTTTTTCTTTTCCTTTTGCATCTGTTACCTTCTTTCTAATTGTATAGAGATGAACTGAATTTATTATTCTAAATTAAGAGCCCTCTGGCCAGGCGCGGTGGCACATGCCTGTAATCCCAGTGGCTTGGGAGACTGAGGCAGGAGGATGGTGAGTTTAAACCCAGCCTCAGGAACTGAGCTAGGCCCTAAGCAACTCAGTGAGACCCTGTCTAAATAAAATACAAAATAGGGCTGGGGATGTGATTCAGTGGTGGAGTGCCCCTGGGTTCAATCCCCAGTACCAAAAAAAAATTTAATTAATTAATTAAGAGCCCTCCCACTTACTGCTTTCCATAGGAGATCCTTCTCAGTTTGTCTGAATTGGCTCTTTCTTCTGTAGAATTAGCAGAATGCACTTCTCAAGAGGCAGGAATCTGGGGAATATAAGCCCTTAAGTGCAGGTAAAGCCAAGGAACCAGTGTCAAGTCTGGGTGTTAGAGATCGTATGTCTGTCCATGCATGTTTTAAAATGCGAGTCTGGGAAGTTCAGAACCCAGGGACACTTTACCACTGAACTTGTCCCCAATCCTTTTTTTAAAAAAAAAATTTATTTTAAGACAGGCTTTCTCTAAATTGCCCAGGATCTGGCTAAGTTGCTGAGGCTGGCCTCAAACTTATAATCCTCCTGCCTCAGCCTCCTGAGTCATTAAGATTACAGATGTGTGCCACCATGCCTGGTTAGGTGGTCATTCTTTAGTTTGGAGCCCTGGTTCCCTTTAAAGTTCTGCTATTGCTATTAGTGCCGCCTATCATAACCTTCTCTCCAGTAGTTGTTTTAAAACAATAATAATTGAACAATGTGTCTTTGAGTTTGTAACATATAGATGTTAACAATAATAGCACAAAGCAGGGAAGAGGAATAGAGCTAGGTGGGAGCAATATTTCTATATTTCACTGGAACTAATTCAGCATAAACCTGAAGCAGAGTCTGATAAGTTAAAGTATATTAGAAGAACTAGAGCAACTACTAATAATTCAGAGATACAGTAAAAAGATCATCAAAGAAATTAAGATGTTACACTAGAGAAAATATTCAGTTATGATTCCACCTAATAGCAGAATACACATTATTCCTCAAGTGCCCATGGAGCAGTCTTCAGGACAGACCATAAGCTCCATCATAAGAAGAGCCTCAGTGTTGCAGTTATTTTGAAAAATTAAAAATAAAAAGCTTCAGTGGATTTCAAAGGATTGGAATTATGCAAAGTATGTTCTTTGATCACAATGGATTGAAATTTTTAAAAATCCCCTAATATAAAGAAATTTAACAGCAAACTCTTAAATAACTAGTAGGTCAAACCCCCCCAAAAAAAATCACAAGGGAAAGAAGAATTTACTTTGAGATGCTGCAACATGGATGATGTTATGCCAAGGATAATACCTGAGGATAATATACTAAGTGAAAGGAGCCAGTCAACAAAGGAGAACCTGTGTGATTCTATTCATCTGCAGTATCTAGAGCAGTCAGACTTACAGAAACAGAAAGTACAGTGGTGGCCCTCAGGAGCTGAGTGGGGGGAAATGAGGGGACATTCAGTGATTACTGAGTTTTAATTTCATTGTAAATATTTTAGAGATCTGTTGCATAACAATGTGAATATACTTAACATTACTGAATTGTACACTTAAAAATCATGAAGGTGTTAAATTTCATTCTATGATTTTTTTTAACAATTTATAAAAGAGGATAATTAGTGTAAATTCATCACAAACTCTTCCAAAAAATAGAATAGGAGGGAATATATCCCAACTCATTCTAGGAATCCAGTATTATCCTGATTTGAAAACCCATAGATATTACAGGGAAACTGCAGACTGGTATCTACTATGAATACAGACATTTTCAACAAGACACTAGCACACAGAACCTACAATGTTTAAAAAGCATTATACACTCTGATCAAGTGGGATTTAGCAAGCCAGGAGTGCAAAGCTGCTATAAAATTGGAAAATCAATTAATGTAATACGTCTTATGAACAGAATAAAGGGAAAAATATCATATAATCATCTCAGTAGACACAGAGAAAACATTTCACAGCAATCAGTGTGATAAACAAACTGGCAATAAAGGAGAACTTATGAAATCTAATACAGGTCATCTATGAAAGACTCAGAACTAACAGCGTACTTGATTGTGAAGAAAGCTTCCTCCCAAGATAAGAAGTAAGATAGGAATGCTGGCCTCACCAGGTTTATTCCACATGTGCTTAAAGTTCTAGCTGGGGAAATTAAATGAGAAAATAAAATAAAAACCATTCAGATTGGGAGTAAAATTATCTGTATTTGGAGATGACACAATCTTATGTAAAAAACTAAGGACTACACTGGAACACTCTTAGGACTCATAATGAGTTCAGTGGGGTTGGAGGATACAAGATTAATGCACAAAAGTCAACTTGATTTCTCTATAATAGCACTGAGCAATCAAATCCAATGAAGAAGACAATCCTATTTACAGTAATATCAAAAAGAGTAAAATATTTAGGCATAAATCTCACAAAAGAAGTGTAAAACTTGTGAAGACTATAAAAATTGTTGAAAGAAGGCTTAAATAAATGGAGAAACATCTTCATGTACTGGAGACTTGATATTGTTAATATAGGAATACTCCCCGCATTGATCTGCAAATTTAAAGCATCCCCTGTAAACTCCTAGCTGGCCTTTTTGATGAAATTGATAAGTTGATTCTCACATTCATATGGAAATGCAAAGAACTCAGAGTAGGCAAGATAAATTTGAAAAAGAACAAAGTCGAGATGCTACAATACAGATGGATCTTAAAGATACCATACTAAGTGAAAAGCCAGTCAACAAAAGAAAAGCTGTATGGTTCCATTCATTTGAAGCATCTGAAGTAATCAGTCAGAAACAAAAGGTAGGGAAGTGGTTGTCAGGGTCTGGATTGTGGGAAAATGAGGAGTGTCTACTGAGTTTCAGTTTTGTTGTAAATAATTGAGATTTCAAAGCTTCCTTCAAGCATGGAACAAGTACAAGGATACATAAAGATTGATGGAATAGAATTGAGACTTCAGAACCAAACTCATGGTCAGTGGGTTTCTAACAAGGGTTCCAAGACCAATCAGTGGGGAACAAATAAAGATGGGATAATTGGATCACAAGCAGAAGAGTGAAGTTGAATTCCTTCCCCATATCATATGTAAGCATCAACTCAGAAATAGATCAAAGACCAAAAACTTAAATGTAAGAGCTAAAACTGCAGAACTCTTAAAAGAAAACATAGGAGTGAATCTTTATGTCCTTGGTAGTGGTTTCTTAGATATGAGGCCAAAGGCATGAGCAACGACAGAAGAAACAGATAAATGGGACATTGTCGAATGAAAACTTTGTGCTTCCAAGGACACCAACAAGAAATTGAAAAGACAATCCACAAAATGATAGGAAATTTCATATATATGTATAATTTTTATACATAAATAAAGGACTCCCACAGTTCAGTGATAGAAAGGATTAAGCACTCTGCTGGACACCCTCCACAGAGATTTGCAGGGTTACTGTGACAATAGGTAAGAAGGCTGCCTGAGACTGGGAGAAGGAGTGCTGGGTGGTAGTATTATGTGTATTTCCAAGGGGAGGTGATGCCTGAAGTCAGTCTTTGAGGATAAGTAGGATGTAGCCTTGGAGAAGGCAGGAAAAGGCATTGCAGGTGAAGGAACGATGCAGGCCATGACTTGGAATGGTACAGAATATGTTGCTTCCAGCTAACTACAAGTGTATGACCTGCCCTGGGCAGAAGTTATGTTTCGAGGTGTGGCTGTTCCTTTCTAACACCTTGGTGGGTTTCGTTGACCAGGTTTCAAGGCCTGCCTAGAAGATAGGCAAGCACTTTTTTCTCCTGTGCAAAGAATGAGAGTCTTCATTACTTAAATGGCCCTGTGGACTGGTGAAAGCTTACTCTCAAAGGGTACAGTGACTTTGTAATGCACCTTTATGGATCTCCCCTATTTGAGAGTTTATCTTTCCCTTTTGGAAATCAGAGATTGAAAGACTTCTTGTTTTTTTAATGAACTTATTAGGGAGTTACATCATCATACCCTCAGCATCTAGGAAATGGAATGCAGCAGAATTTTTGCCCCCATGCCCAGAGAGGAGTGGGGCTTGGGGCTGGTCCTCTGCAGGGAGCTGGCCGGGTTATGTGCAATTTTCTGTGATCTCTCTCTTGTAAACAAGCAATGCCACATTTGAAAATAACCCAGGAAAACACATTACCTGAAGAGGCGCTCCGTGTGAGGTGGAGGGAGGGAGGTGGGGAGCATGTGTGGGGGAGCTGTGGGGGGCGTGCTTACCTGGATCTTTCCATGTTGGTGATAGGAGGCTCATCTGCCCAATGGTGCAGTCCAGGCACTGGCTTCCTAACCAGCTCCCGTAGGCCAGCGTATCCTAAATACATGGGCTCTGGCAGCAGTGTGCCACTGCGGGGGAGAAGGCCATTTTATTTTGTGATTCTGATTTACTTACCACCTGTGGGGAGTAGAGTTCTGAGTCCACTCTCTGAAGTAGAATATGTTGATGCTCCCCAGCTCTGCGTGGTGTCCTTGGCGCTCTTCAGAACCCTCATTGGCTTACATTGTGAAGACGTGATGTTACAACTAATTTTAAGGTGAGTTGAGTTACCTCCACCTCTTTTTTTTTTTTTTTCCCCTTTAAAGAAAAATTAATTGAATGCTATTAATATTTTACTTTACTTCAGCAATATAAGCTGAAGCGGGGCCACGCTTCTGAGGAAGAACATCATCAAGAGCATCAATTTAAATTTTGAGTTGTGTCCCCAGGTTAATTTCAGTTTTACTCTGTGAAGTTTTTTTTTTGGGAGTTGGGTGGAGGTGGTGGGGGAAGCATATGCATCTTATAAATGTGTTTCCCTGAAACATCAGGTAGAATGTTTGGAAATTTTGACAAGTATCATGAAAGCTCTTTGGAATGGTGGCTGAAATTCTTTCTCCCCAAAGATCCCTTAGGGGATCTTTTTTATTAAAAACAACTGTCCCAAAGATGAAAAGCTGTGGAATACAATATGACTTTTTCTTTGGTCGTGGTACACATCAGTGCAAGTGGAAAGGGTTCACCAAGGACTGGTATTTGAAGATGGGTGTTGGGAGTCAGAGTCAGACTGCTATGGAGATGACCTGGATTCGGTGGTTCAGGGAGGAGACTTGTTGGTACCAAGTCTTGCCTTGGCCCAGCCAAGCTCTTCCTCTCTAGTTGCCGAGGGAAGAATCAACCCCAGTGCAGAAGAAACCCCAGGCTACACCATGGTGGTCTTTCTCCTTTTCTCTGAACCCACATCTTGAATCTGGGAATTGACTCCTCCAGTGAGATCCACCCCAGCAATACCAGAAACAGAGCTAGGCAGAAAGTTGTCCAAAGCTGAGAAGAGACTGGAGGGCCAGGGCTGGGAGATGCTCCCAATGGGCGGGGGGAGTTGGTCAGGGTTTGTGCTTACACTTCCTTGGTGGTTGGAACAAGAGAGACAGCCAGCATCCCTCAGCCAGCCGCCCCCTTCTCCTGCCTCAGTGGACTTTCTGACCCTTCACTTGCCCTGTCCTGGGGAATAAGGTGAATGAAGCTGACAGCAGGAAAGAGGGAGGAGGCCTGGGCTTCCCTTGGTTCACATTAGGGTTTTGTCCTGATTTGAATAGAGGGTACCGAAGAGAAGACCTTCAGGGGGGATGGCACAGCATTTACAAATAGGTGTCTCTGGAAAATGAAGGGGTGTGATCCTGGGAGGAGCAGCAACCGCACTCCTGAAACTGATCAGGAATGCAAGTTCTCAGTCTCCTCCCAGAATGTCCCAAATCAGAAGCTCTGGGGTGGACCCCAGCAAGCCGCTCCAACACTCTCCTGAGGAATCTGCCACCCCCACCCCAAACTTGAGAACCACTGTCTGAAAGAGGTGCAGAGCAGCACAGCATCCCTCCTGCAGAAGGGAGCCATTGAAAAATGAGTCTGGAAACGTTGGTAGCTGTGTGTTGTGGGGTCTCGTGGACGAGTTGCTTTATGGGGAGTTTTCCCTATTAGATTTTTAAGTAAAAAAGGAGTTTTTGAACTTTTTCGGGCTTAGATCAGGTCCCCAGTAACTAATCCTAAGGCGCAAGCAGAGAACAAATCTAGTCACGAAGAGGCGCCCTGGGAGGTCGGTCCTGAGAGGGTGACCTGAGCTCCGTCAGGTCTCCTCACGTGGTGGAATGCTTTAGCACGGCCTGGATGGAACCAGAAAAACAGCTCCCTGAAGCCTTTCTTATTGCCAAAAGCCGGGCTTCTACTCCTAGGCCGGCAGGACTGGATTGGATTTAAATGTTAATTGCTTAGTTGCTGCTGTTTTGATGGCAGGAAGAGCAGCTGGCTCTTCAGGGTTCCCGGAAGCCTGGCCCTGGTGCAGAGGCCAGAGCATCCCCAATGTGGGTCAGGGGCAGATTTGGCCCAGATGGTGGGAGGGCTGCTTGCTGACCGTTCAGTGACCTTTACAAGGTGAGCTCTGATCACCTTTTCTCTGCTTCTAAAGCCTTGCTTGTTGTATTAAAAACTGTCCTCAGAGATTAGCCAAGGCTGCTTCTGGGACCAAGACCCGTACCTTATGAAGATGGAGAAATCAGCTCATGTTTGAAATAGGAACCTGTCCAGGGCTGGGCTTCCATAGTGAGTAAGAACAAGTAATTTCCCAGAAAATGCCTGCAGGGCATGTTATCACAAGTTCTAGATGGAATAATGAAACAAAGACTGGACTTGAGGTGGCTCCTTCCTCCTCCTCTCCCTCTCCTTTCTTTCTTTAGTGAGGATGATGGAGATCATAATACTATAATAGAGTCATTCTTTTTTGGTTTTGGTGGTGCTGAAGATAACCCAGGGCCTTGTGCATGCTAGGCAAGCGCTCTGCCACTGAGCTGCATCCCCAGTTCATTATCTGGATTGAACGGTTCATCTAATTTTCCTGTGCTGCATGGGCCAATCCGTGAGGAGAGAGGAGGAGACCTCACAGGAGGCCACTGGCTCCTGGTCTCCTTCCTCTGAGCTGCTCAGCTGACCTGACCTTCTCTGGTTTGGGAGCGTGCCTCCTCACAAGGTGGTCCTGAAGATCACCTGTGGTGACACGTGTGGAAACACTTTGAAGCGTTGTAAAGTATTGCACAGACTTAAGGGAGGTGAATTTTCTAGAAAATTTCCCTTAAACTCATGAAAGCAGTATTTTCTCATTCAGAATGTCCCCAAAGCAAGAACAATAAAAACTCTATTCTTCTAGTCACATAAACTTTAAAGGACATAAAACACTGGTTCGTAATCCATCCTCTTTGTTTTCGCCACCATTGCCGTCTTTTGAACATATGTGGTAAAGTTGGAGTTCTTGGAGGCCACAGAGCAGTGAAGACCGTGTGGAGGCTTTTTAATGAAGTTATTTGTTATGTGATAAATAAATAATAACCTTCTGTCAATTTCTATTGCAACTCAGTGCTCTTAAATATTGACACTTCAAAGTGGTATTCCGTTCGTAACAGGTACAAGTTTCTTTCATTTGACAAGGTATCAGAAAAGCAAGTGGAAATAAGACCCCCCCCCCCACGAGAGCGAGGAGGAGATTTGAGTGAGCAGAAAACCACGAAGAGTCCCACCTTCTCTGAAGTAACATGTGACAGGCAAGGACAGGCAGGCAGTGCTGAGGGGCGGGGTGGTGGACCACCCCCCCCCCCCACCCCTGTCCCATTTTCTGGAACTTCCCAGTTTAGGTAAAAATCTGATTTAATTGCTAGATACCCGAATGCTGTTTCTGATCGTCCTGGCCGGGTGTGTCTTTGCAGAGGTGCTGGGCACGGCCATGTTGTGGACTGCATCACCCTTGGGTTCGGGTCGAGGCTGTGTGTGCCCCTGAGGAGCGCCTCCCTCTTGCACAGGCACTGGGGGTGTAAGGAGAGGGAAGATGAGAGCAGCAGGCTCCTGGGGGACAGGACTAGAGAAGCCGGCCAGGCTGACTCCGGACAACCAGTGACCCTTCTGAGAGTCACTACCCTTGCCTTGTGCCTGCATTCTGGGGGTGACTGTCACCTTGGGAGACGCGCGTGGCTCACCTTGCTGTGTGTCCCTGCTTTGTTCTTGTTGTCAGCGCAGCAGTGAGCAGGACATGTGCTCTGTCACCACTGCTTGTCACCAACTTGCTTCGGAAGCGATGGTTTATTTTAATGAGTGATATCCAGGAACAAAGGCAGTAGACCCAGGGATGGGGAGCTGATGAAAACCGGCAGGACAATGTGGACTTTTTTTTTTGGTCCCTGCTGTGTTGGGGGATGGCTTCCAGTTATCTGGATGTCTCACGTCAATAATTAGTCTGATTATTTTTACTTCCTTCTGAATTTAAATAAAATCCATAAATAAGATGAAAGTGAAAAGAGATTTTGATGACAGATACTAAGTGCTTTTGTGATTCTTCTGCTATTGACAGCCACCTTATTTTGATGCTTGACGTTTTGGGAGTTTCTAGCATTCATTCCATTCCTATTTTTCCCCTCTACGTAATGGAAAGACAGAGGACTAGGGTAGGCTTTGTGTGCTCCTTCCTCTGTGAGGAGCCTTCATTTTAAAGACACTGTGAAATGACTACCTTGAATACTAGGGAGGTCATTCATTTGAAGGGATGCTCCTGTTTCAAATTTCATAGAACCTTCTCTTTAACCGACAGGGGATCTCCCTTCAATTGATTTATTCAGAAGAAAATTCTTAGTTTCTCCTGTAAGCACGTATTTGTGAAGTTACAAATTGCCAGTACCTCTTTGTTCTAAAACAATTTCAAGCTACCCACTGGTGGTATCTGATAAATAGCTTTATTAGCTTTGATAGTGTTCCATTTTTTTTAACACTTCAACCAAACAGTAGAAATCTATGTGTATCAACTTAAATCATGAAGTATGCTTGGTTTGAGCTGCACATCCTCGTTGAGTTCCTGCAGTATATAGAAACACTGAAACAGTTGATTCCATAAATAATTAATGACCAAAATAAGGACACAGTAAATCCTGTGTAATCTGAGTGTCACCAGCCTGTGGGAAAGAAGAATTCACCTTAACAACTGTAGGACAGGTTTGCTCAGCTCTCACCTGCCATCTCCTGTCAGACCTCAGCTCACTGCAAACATCAGCCATCACCTCTTGGGGTCTCCAAGGGAGGGCGACAGCATGTGTTCAGACGGGTCTTCCTCCTACCTCAGGGTCGCAGCGGCCCTGGTGCGCTCGCCATGTGCTCTGGCCCCTTGTGTTAGTGCTGCCCAGTACCCTGGCCCCTCCTGCTAACCGGGAGCTGCCTGCCCTCCTGTGGTGCCCACTGGGCTCCAGTTGTGCCGTGTTGAGGCGAGGTGGGAGGATGCCTCTGTCCCCTGTGTCACTCTTGGTCCCCAGAGCATCTGTGCACACTGAGATCCTTGGGAAGAAGGGCTCCTTCATTCTCTGCCTACAGCATCTCTCCTCCTGGAGGGCTCAGATGTGAGTCCCCAGGTGAAGCCCAGGGTTAGAACAGACCTGCCCCTCCCCCACTGCCTTCCTCCTCCTCCTCTTTTTGTTCTTGTGACTTTTGGCTTTCATGGAACTGAGCTTATGGAAATAGATGCCACCACGTCAGATAGTTTTTAAGTGTGGACGTGCCATGGGGACAGGGGACAGGACCCCTTTACCTAGCTACACTAGGAAGTTAGAGTAAGGGAGAAGCGATTTGATTTTTGGAGGAGCTGAGGGTTAAGTGGCAAGTTCTTCACTTCATATCTGGAAAGCATTCTTAAAACCTTTGCTGTAAAGATCACGAAAGGGAATTCAGTCACCTGCTTCCTGACTCAGGCTCTTGCAGTGGATGGGTCATTGATACCAACTCTGGTTTTCCTCATTTGGATCCTCAGCGGTTGAGGGAGACAGCTGGATGTCTGCAGGCCCTGGGACATTTCCTGCAAGTTGGGCTTTTTATCTTTCATGGAGACCTGAAACACAGCTTGTTTTCCTTTGTACTGCCTCTTTCTCTAGAGCTCAGGACAGAAACAAAAGCCATTCCGTTTATGGAAAGGTTGTGATTGGTCACATGAGGGCACAGGCTGTTCTGGGATTGGCTCAAGCACACGCTGTGGCTGGCTGTGGGTCCTTTATCCCAGGTGCTCCATCTCTGTTTAAGTAAGCAGTGTGGCTGTCCCTGTTGAGAGAGAAAGTCACTTAAACCCTTCATTCTACGCATGAAGCCCGCCCACGGCTCCAGGTGTGTCAGAGATGCACCTTGTCTCCAGGTTCATGACCACACTAAGATGTTTTCAATTACCAACCAAAAGTGACTCATGTGAAGTGAGTCCAGTGCCACTCGCCGAGTCTGTGGCCACCATATCATCTGGCCACCCATGAGAACATAGAGGTTTTCTATTGTTTTAGTCAGCTTTTTCTTCGATGAGACTAAAAGACCTTATAAGAACAATATTAGAGGAGGAAAAATTTATTTGGGGGCTCACAGTTTCAGAGGTCTCAGACAGTAGGCTCCATTCCTCAGGGTTCAAGTGAGGCTGAACATCATGGCAGAAGAGTGTGGCAGGGAAGTAGTTCACAAGATGATCAGGAAGCAGAGTGAGACTCCCCTAGCCAGATACAAAATATATACCCAAAGCCACGCCCCCCAATGCCCACCTCTTCCAACCACACTCCACCTGCCTCCAGTCACCACTCAATGCTCCCATCAGGGATTAATTCTCTGATTAGGGCAAGGCTATAATCCAGTCATTTCTCCTCCAAACCTTTTTGCATTGTCTCATGTGAGCTTTTGGGGGACACCACATCTAAACCATAATACCTGTGGAGCAGTTGCTGGCTGGCTTCCTTAGTGCCTGCTCTGGGCCCAAGTTTTCAGGATTATATGACAAAACTGTTGAAGAAGGTCCTTGCTCTGGCAGCAAGTTATGTTGAAGAGTCAAACCTGAAGTAATTGTGAACAAGGTGACAGTGGGGCTCCAGCAGTGAGCAGAGGGAAGGCGCGAGCCGCTCAGTCCTAGCGCAGAGAGCTGGGAGCCTTCTCAGGGAGGGAGCTGGACTCTGCAGGGTGATGGGGCGTTTGTCAGGCAGAGAAAGGGAAAAACACACTCCAGGGGAAGGTCCAGTGGTGCAGAGGCACAGAGGCCAAGAGCCATGGGGAAGTTCATGGAGGTCAAGCTGGGAAGGCCTGTGATGCTCTGGGAGGAGCAGCCTGGACAGGGAGTGGGTGAGCCTTGGTGGCTGGTGTGGGGGGTGGGTGGAGGGTTGGGGAGAGGGTGAATCCTGACTGCCACCATGGGTCCCAGCCGTGGTCTAGGGCATGGCAGGGACTGAGGCAGTTCTTCTGTCTTTCCAGGTATCTGATCCCCTGCAATCACATGATGCTCAGTCAGAGGTGGGCCGTGAAGGAAAGAGACTGCTACTCCGCGTCTGCGGCCAAGCTGCTTGCCTTGACCCCTGTCTGCTGTGCCAGCGGGATCACTCTGACGCTTGGGAATCAGGAGCGGGATTATATTCTCTGGTCAAAGTGGACGCATGATGGCTCAGGTAGGAACTTGCTAGTGACCCTCTCTCAGACAGGATGCCACATTCCATCTCTCCTGGGGGCCTGGGTCCTCTGTGATCCCAGGCCCTTGGGAGGCAGAGGCAGGAGGATTGTAAGTTGCAGGGCAGCCTCCACAACTTAGCCAGACCCTGTCTCAAAACAAAAAGTAAAAAGGACTGGGGATGCAGCTCAGTGGTAAAGTGCCCCTGAATTCAATCCCCAGTGCCCACCCCCCCAAATATATAACTCATTATAAAACTTGCAATTTGTGGTGAGGCATCTTCATCTGATTCATTATTGACACATGAGGGACTTTCATAGGTGCTCTTCACTACAGAGTTACCCTCATGTCCTATCTGTCATCTGCAGTTTACTTTGTACCAGTTAAATTTAAATGGCCACCTCTATTAACCTTGGTCCTTTGGCAGCAGCTGGTAGCAAGGGGACAAATATTTGTGTATCTGTGATGGTCATATGGCTGTTCAGTTCAGGAACATTCTGCCTGTCCTGTGACCACTAGGAAATGATCCAGTCCTGGAGGTGACTTCAGTGTTTCCAGCCCGTGTTCTGATGTCCCCTCCTGTCATGTTGTTCTGTCCACTGGGCCATAGTCCTCTTAGATGACATCTGTTTAAGAACCGAGCTACATGACCAAGAAAGTATCTTGCATTTGCTATAAATATAATTTTTAGAAATTAAGGTTGTCCTTAGACCAAGATACAGTATATGCATAGAAATCAATAATTTACGCGGCCGTATTTTAAGTATATTTTCCTGTAAGGCACAATAGTATGGATATCTTATATTTTCTCATTCCAAAGTTATTCCAAAAACATTTTTAAAAATTTATGTCCTTTTAAAAAATTTACTATGTAAGTTGTTCCAAGAGTGATGTTGTGGCTCAACTTCATGCAAAACTCAAAATTCAGATTAAACATATGATTGTCCAGAACTTGCCAACTTCTTTCTCTGTGTGATTACATTTGCTAATTTGAAGAAGGTAGTGTTCCTGTTTTATAGATGAAGAACAGACAGAAGAGTTGACTTGTTCAAGGTTATCTAGCCAGTAGACTCCGATTCTGTATCCTTGCTTTCTCCACATCCTGCTCCCTAATGGGTGAATTACACACCCAGCTAGCTAGCAGTGTAATGATTGTGCAGTGGTTCACATGTAGGATTCCAAGTCTTGGCTCTACCACTTTTTGGGGCACATTACTTAACCCTTCCAAACCTTTTCCCTTGTCAGTGAAATGGAACCTCCCCAAAAGGTTGTTCTAAGGATAGGTGAGTTAAGACACTGAAAGTAACTCTTAGAAGACTGACATGTATTAAGTGCTCAGTAAATATGGCTAGTGGCAGTTTTTGATGTATTTTTTCTAACTTTTTTTTGTAGCTGTGGATGGACAGGATGCCTTTATTTTATTTTTATGTGGTGCTAAGGATTGAACCCAGTGCCTCACACATGCTAAGCAAGCGTCTGCCACTGAGCTGCAGCCCCAGTCACTTGATGTATTTTTATTTAAGGTTTATAAGAGATAAACACCAATGTTTTGGTAGTAGAGTTGTAAAAATGAATTATGTCTACCTGAATGACCTGAAAATGTGTACTCTCAAAGACTCAATCCTCACCCAGTCTGGTAGAGATTCAGATCATGGGGTTGGGGGGAAGAGGCTTCCAAAGGTGTGGCATTGAAGGAAGAATGGGGGTTGGGGTGAGGCAGCCTGTGCTTGAATGGTGGCCCTGCCACAGTTAGGGAGCATGTTTCAATCCAGGAGCCTCAGCTTCTCCACCTGTAAATGGGGAAAGTAACCTCCACCACTGTGGATTGTGGAGGGGACTTTCTGTAGGAGTCATAAGGCACCTGTAGCACCTCAGTGGTTAAGAAATGGTGGAATGTTTTTCCTTGTCTTAAGTCTTCTTTCTCTCCCTTCAAGGGAAAATGTACACATACTGCAGATGTTTTCACAACTGTTTCAGTAATGAGGGTGGAACTCGTAACATCAAAGGTAGTCATCTGGGAAGACAGAATTCTCAGTTTAAAATGTGCAGTGGGCATGACTTTACTTAAAGAGACCATATGATATATTTCCATATCCCAAAAGTCCCTAGGAAGGCAGGATGAGTTAAAATTCAGTGTTTCTCTACAGAAAACCCAGTTCCCAAATTCATGGGGTACCTTAAGCCTATGGGTTATTCCTTTCACTTTATTATCAAAGTAAAAACCCGCCGGTTGTTACCCAGTGTGCAGGAGGTGCTCCATTAGGAGTACAACGCAACCCTCTCCACAGGGAGGTGGCCCTGATGACTCTTTCTTCCTTCTCTAATGACTGGTATCTGGAAGTTTTTCGATGGCTTCAGTCAGTACCTGACTGGCCATTTCTGTCTTCTCTGAGAGTAGAGTCTCGTTGTCTTTCCTTCTTCAAATCTAAGCACTTTTTATTCCTCAAAAAACGATTCAGTCAGAAATTTCTAGGGCTGGGGATGTAGCTCAGTGGGTAGAGTGCTTGCCTTGCATGCATGGGCCCCTGGGTTCAATCCCAGCACCGCAACAAAGTCTCAGGCATCCTCACAGATGCCTCATGGATGGGATTCCAGGAGTCTGAAAGCATAAGCTGCCAGAAACTTCTAGAGCTAGAGTGGCCGTGCCAGGTCCCGGCCGCGTGGGCCGGCCTCGCTCCTGACTGCCCTGTGCTCTCCTGCAGGACCCGTGGAGCCCGCGGAGCCGCCGGCGCCCGCGCCCTCGCCCTGCATCGTGGAGTACGGCAGGGCGCTGGACGTCAGCTACCTGCAGTACCTGTGGGAGGCCCACGCCAACATCCTGCGCTGCATGAGGGACTGCCGCGTCTGGTCGGCCCTGTACGACGGCGACTCGCCCGACCCCGAGACCTTCCTGCGCAGCGCGACCCAGGAGAGCCCTGCGCGCCCGGCCCCCGGGCGGCCGCAGCACCTCCCTGGGGCGGCGGCCAAGGCCCGGAGCCCCACGGAGCTGGAGTGGGACGACAGCTACGACACCGGCATCTCCTCCGGGGCCGAGGTGGGCTCGCCAGGGCCGCCCGCCCCGGTGGAGCCCCCGAAGCACATCCAGGAGCTGAAGAGGACCGCCATCCAGCTCTTCAGAGGCGCCTACATCGAGGAGGCCGACTTCCAGGACGACGTGATGGTGTACCGGCTGTGCGCCGAGAAGGACGCCGAGGACGCCGCCGGCGGGTCGCAGGCCCAGCCCCGCGTGGACAACGGCCCCCTTCCGGGCCCGCAGCCAGGGCCAGGCGCACAGGAGCAGCAGAGGGACAGCGCGGACCCCCTGCCAGATGTACTTGAGGCGCCCAAGCAAGAGAAGGAGCCTGAAGTCGCCCCCGAACCGGACTTGGAGCTGGCGGCCCGGGTCCCCCCGGCAGAGCACAGGCCAGACCTGGCCGGGGGCCACCCCGAGGGTGAGG